>CM076575.1:2036818958-2037123674 GCA_034641835.2 Pinus albicaulis
TTGGTTTATGATGTTTCCTTAAATACCAATAGAAAGGGATATCAGATCAATTCTTCTCGCTGATCAGGCAAGATAATGACCCTTAAGCTGATTTGGGTTCAGCTAAACCACAATTAAGATTTTGCCTCTTCGGGAAGAGGACTTAAAAAAATGTAGAAATTAATCTAAATGCAAACTTATTCTATAATGCAAGCAAAAGAAACTAATCTAAATCCTATCTCAATTAGGTAGATATAAATCTATCCCAACTAAGAGCAAGATAATTAAGTAATGAGGATTAAAATATGTCTGGCTTTAAATTAAAGTCAAGCTAATGAAGAAATTCAATTTAGCTCACATTTGTGAGTACCAAAACATATTCTATTGAGACCATTTGACTGAAATAATAAATCAACAACACTCCGGAAGAAATTCACAAAAATGATATTGATTATCAAATCAATCAAGCCAATAATTAAATAATAATATGTGGAAGAAATTCACAACACATTACTATTTAATAAATCAGTTTTATAAGACAGATTTCTGAGTAATGGCTACTCAGAAATCAGAGTGTAATTCATAAGAGCAGGGATACATAACAATTTGAGACAAATTATCCATATCAACAGAAATGCCAAAAACATGAATAAAATGAAACAACAATTTTATTAACATAAAAAATGAAACTAGTATTTGATACAGAAATGCCAAAAATACCAGTTAATTGAATCTGCTTCTCTGATCCTGGTCTCTAACAGTACTTTACATTACTTGAATTTTTGCTTTCAAGACTAGAGCTGCAGAAATGCAAACTCTGCCCATCATGCATAATTCAAGATATAAAGAATAAACCCTCATTAATGTTCAGATCTGAAATTTTCTCTCCTCCCCATCTACAATTCTAAATCCCTATTACAGAAATGCTTTTAGAAGTCTGGAATTGCAGAGGAGAGCAACCCTTTTTACATTTTGCAATCTGCAATTTATAATCCTCCCAAAAGTATTTTTAGAGGAGAGTTTGTTGAAGAAAAATCTGCCCAATCCAACTTTAATTGCTCAAAAATTCCAATCTTTAATTTCTGGTGTCTTCTCATTGATTGAAATCTTTTTCCTCAATATCCCTTCTATTGTTTTTTCCTGCAAAAAGAAATTAAAATGAATTAAGATGCAATAATAAAATCCAAATATTATTTCTAACATTAAAACAAATCCAATCAAATTCTATTTAAATAAATAAAAAGGAAATTTGAGCTTCTTATTGATACTCATAACAATCTTAATTAACCAAGGATAATATTGATGCATAAATCTGCAATTAGAAGAGGCTGGGAAAATGAAAATGAAGAGAACAAAACTCAGAAAATTGATTTTATTTTTAGAAATTCGGAGCTTGATCTTCTGCCTGATTTTTGACCCAATAAATGATCAAATCTGTTATTGAAGCCTCCTCAGAAATGTTCTCCTTGATTTTCTCTTTCCAATGAGCCGTCCTGGGCCTTATTTGGCTAAGTAAATCTCAATTTATTAGCCTCCAACGTTGATAAGTCAAATCTGAAATAAATCTGGAAACTCTGTTGCTAGGCTAAAAAAAAATCAGAATTTAAATTAAAAAATTTAATCCTAAATTAGCCGACAATTAACTAATAATTAATTCTAATTTAATTGCTAGTTATAAATTAAACTAATTAAATATTAATCTAACTAATTAATATAATCTAACTATTTATAAACAAATTAATCTAAATAATAATAAATTTGATTAAATTAATTATATTTTAAATATTAATTAATTTAATCAATTTAAAATTAATCTATCACTAATACTCACTAAAACTAACCTATTAATTAAAACTAACTAACATTAAATTAAATTAAACCTAACACTAACTAAGACTTACCACTAACTAATATTAACATTCCACTACAGCGATATTAAATTAAATTAATATTAACTAACACTTTACTAATATAAAACTAGACTCATATTATACCTATGATAGACTAATCACTACTTAACACTAACATTAACATTACACCTATGATAAGACTAACTTAATACTAATAAATAAAAACTAACGTCATCTTCCACTAACGCTAATACTTACAAACATTAGACCAACACTAAAACTGGCCTACCTACCACTCGACTCAATTTCATCGCATAAAATAAATGCGACTCAATCACATCGGACAAATTCAAATAAGCTTCAATCGCATCGGAATAAATAAGTTTAATCGCAATCGGAGCAAACGAGTTTAATCACATCAAGGGTTTTTTAAGTCATTGCATCGGATGAAACCATTGCATCGGGGTTTAAAAAAAATGTGGAGATTGAAATCTCCCGATGCGATGTTCCGATTGATTTTAATTCTATTTTTATTTTTTTTAATTTTAAAATAAATTTTTTATATTAAATTTATTGTTAAACTAAAACTAACCTAATATTAAATTAATATAAAACTAAACTAACCTAATATTAAATTAAACTAAACAAACATTTCATTAATATTGACACTATCCTAACACTATATTAAATCAACACTAATGTACTACTAACACTAACACTAACGCTAAACTAACATTAGAATACACATTATAATAATCTACCTACACTAAAGCTCCACTACCACTTAACATTAAAATAATGCAAAACTAACATTACCTTATGCCTTTAAAACTAACATTAAACCATTTCCCTTATACTCACGTGTAAGTGAGTTGAAAGAGTAGGGCATGGGTCATCGCAATCGGCCATCGGAAGGGTGAGGGTCATCGGAGGTTTTTAGAAATGCACCCGATGAAAACTTTCGATGCGATGTTTTATTTTTTATTTATTTTTTATCAAATTTTATTTAATTAAATTAATCATATAATAATTAATTTAATTAATTTTTTAATGTTAAAAATTAGTTTTTTGTTTTTTGTTTTTTGTTTAATTTTATTTTAGTGATGTTAAATTAGATTATGAATTTATCTAAGATGATGATTTGTCTAAATAAATTACAGTGACTTTGTCGTTTTAGATTTATCGAGATTTTTCGAGTTTAGATTTATTTGAAAATTGGAGTAAATTATCGAAATTCCGATGCTTCGTTATTTGGCTGTATAAGTAAAAAATGAAAAAATATTAGTCATAACTAACTACGGATTAATATTTTAAACTAAATGCATTATTGAACTAATTAAAAAAAAATGAAATATTGTACATTTTATGCAATTTTCTAACCCAGACGACATAATTGATTGGACTTTCAAATGAGTGCTATTTACAAACCGGTTGACCAAATGAGACAAAACAAGCGTCAATAGGAAGCTTATAAAAAATCGATTTTAACCAAGCAACCAAAACAAGAATCTAAAGAAAATGAAAAATTAACAAAATTGTAAGATAATTGACTTAATAAAAATCCTAAAAGGTGCTTAGCCAAAACTTTTATAGAAAGGGTCCCCATTATTTGATGTAAACAAGTTTTAAAAAGTGGGGGGTTGTTGTACCGTACAACAGGTCCATAAGTATATGAGGGTGTTTTCATAACTAACAGTAGCATATGTTGTTGTGATTAGGTAGGGTAATGCCCCCCTACCATTTGCATGGAAGTGGGGCATCTTACTATTGCACATATAGGATGGTCTTGCCCTATGTGGGAATGGTGGGGATGGTCTGTAATGGTTCCCACAACAATTATTACCATATGAAGGAGGGTGTCCTTCATATCAGTTGAGTTGTGACATGGACACAATAATTCCATCTACAACATTGTATGCCCTCAATTTGGGTTCATTGAAATGTTGAGGCTAGGGAGCATCAAAGATGACTAGGTAGAGGTATCCTAACAATGCATATATCAACTCCAAGTATTGAGATTTTAAGATATATTCTTCTTTAGTTTGAGTCATAGTGGTTGTTGCATATTTTGTGATAATTGACAAAAGGGATTCAAAAATAAGTATAAGAGAAGTTCTAGTGTAACTTCAATTTTGCAGACAATGTGGCATCTTTTGCATTCCTGGATGTGATCGACAATAAGTGTGGGTGTATTACCTCCTAAACTATGCAAGAACTTCTAGTCCTATATCACGTCGTATTGGTAACTAGAAAAAAGTGAGGAAGGCCTTGGCTTGGGGTGTGAAGGTGACACGAGTGTCAACTTATTTGTCGACATATCATTTAGGTGAGGGGGTAGTTAAGGTTCTTTAAAAAAAGTAGCAAGTGAATTGATTCAACAATGATGCTATTGGAAGAGTACCATAAATGAAATGTTATAATGCGGTCTATTGGATATTCACCTGGCTTCACTTAGAATTTTGTAATATAAAAAAGGAGTTTGGTCAACATGGTCGGCCAAGAAAGGTCATGAGAAATGGGGTAATTTGTGAGATTTTTCAAATATGGGAGATTTAATGATGCTACAAATGGAAAATTTGTGGTTGCACCCACCATTGTGTGTGTCGGTAATTGTTGGATTGGTGTAAAGAAAGGGTTGTGTGAGCTGGTGTGGCAGAAAGAAAAGTTGGTCCTTACATCGCTGAGCTTAATAAAGTGGTGTTCAAAGGTGAATGTTAAGGGGTAGGTCTAATTAACAAAACAAAAATAATAGGAACACCTCCCAACATTGGTGGGAGGCTTTACAAGTTTTGAGAGTGTTGGGATGACAAAGTGTCCCTAGTTGTTTCAATTTGTGATGAAGTATGTATTTTGTACATGAGGGGGGCGAAAATTTGTTCCAAAGTAGGCTAGTTGAATCAAAGCACTAGAACTAGAACCAAAAAACAATTGAAGTTATGACATATCTATTACCAAAGGTAGATGGAATAGACATGGAGCCACACAAATTAGATTGCATCACTTATATTTCTACATGCTCTCAAAGTATAATCATAAAATGATTGCTTGTTGTGATTTCTAATGATACAAGCCTCACATTGCTTTGAATTCCTTGGAATGGTGGGTAAACTAGACATGCCATTTTTCTTCAATACATGAATATTATCATAATTAATGTGCCCAAATATAACATGCCAAAAAATACTAGAAGATATTGCAACTTCATCATGGTGAGAGAGGTATGCAAAATTTTGTGCATGAGAAAATGCCCCTTTCAACTTCAACAATCTTCCATCCTCCATTCTTGACATAATGACCATGTTATTAAAATCCTTACTTATTTCAAAATTTCCATCAAATATATGAATATAGTGGCTTTTCTATCAAATACGCTCAAGCAACATCAAGTTCCTTTACAACTTAGGAAGATAGAGCACAACATGCGGAATAAAATATGGGAATCCAAACAATTTAAGCTTGATGGCGCCAACTTGTAAATGTTTTAGAATTGATTTATTTGCAAAATAAACTATACCATATACATTGTCTTTGAAATATTCAAAGAAGTCTCTCTTGAAGGTCATGCGGCATGTTGCACTAATTTCAAGAAACTAAGCATCTCTCCAAGAAGCAAATGAAGTTTTGAACAAATCTTCATTTATGCCAATATTGCGATGAGAAATGATGGAATAAGTGGGTCCAAGGGCTTTACATTTTCCTTTCTTTTGTTTTTTCTCGCCTTTGATATTCTCTCATGGTATTTGACATGTCTTTGATCCATGTGGATTATTCCCACAATAAACATAATGAAAATATGATTTGTCATAGGATTTATGCCTACCTCCCTACCTTCTAAATGCTTCACTTCACATCCTCTTATACTATCTTCTCCTCTAGAATAATTTTATAAACAAAATCACCATAAGAGAAATAATCTTTGGAATAAAATGATTGGTGAATAGTGAGTGATCAAGAGAATCAACGGGTAAATAGCTTTGAAGCACCAAATAAACATACAATACAATGCTCTTGTTGTCCATGCCAAAAATAAAATTAGGCCACAAGTCTCAAGGTCAGAAAATGAGCCACAACGTCTTTATCACAAAGAAAATTGAGCCATATGTTTATAGGTCAAAAATTGGGCTACAATTCACCAAGCAATAAAATAATTCCATAACTCTCATAAAATCATGGATTCCCTTTTGTTTAAGTACCCTTAAGGTGACAAATATGCGCTAGTTGTGACAAAATGTTAAATTTCAAATTGCTCTATGTTGTTTCGATTACTTTAGCCCAATTTAATTCTTAAATTAACAATCTTTCATCAACAATTAATATTTCCACTTATCAACAATAATTTAAGATAGAATAGTAAATGCAATGACAAAGGATGCAATGAACACATCAACAAGAGAAATCAGAAGTTTGGTCAATGACAAGGGAAAAACCCACTATGAGGAAAACCCTTTGCAATTCTTCTTATATTATATTGTAATAAAATTCTCATCCCGTGTAGGGATTATACAGTGAAGGCAAGAAGAGAGCAGCGACCATATATGAGGATGGGACTAGATGACCCAAAACTAGATCCACCCGAAGGAGCTCAAATCCAAATCATTATCAAGGCACTGGAAGGGAAAACAATTTGTCTGAGAGTCTGGAATGGGGAGTGGATCAACACCCTAAAACAAAAGATTCAATACATGACAGGTATACCAAATAGCTTACAAAATTTGATATATGCAGGGAAAATCTTCTAAGATGACTCCAATTTGCAGGAATATGGCATTGGACCTGATTCAGCTATCATCCTTAACATGAGGATTCTAGGTGGATGTCCTGGAACTAGTACAAAAAGACCAACATCATTCAAAGAAGCAGTCAAGGGGAAGGAGGAACCAGTACAGGCTCCCACTATACCTGGTCCTTACATTGTGGAGCAGATGGCCTAGGTGTCGTCTTTGACAATAAAACTATCTAAGGTAAAAGAGATTCATAATGAATTCCATAATAAAGTAGTTATATGTAGATTTAATGGTTCATGGCCCATATAAGAGGCTCTACGTCAATGGATTGATTCCGCATGGACAGCAAATTGCGATATCCATTTATGTTCTAAAGGTTTCTTTATCGTCAATTTTGATACTACAAAAGATAAAGATCATGCATTATACGAGGACCCATGGTTTTGGGGCAATGCTGGCCTATTCATGATACCATAGTTCCCAGGTTCTGATGCAAATACCATGGTGATTTCCAAAATTCTTGTGTGGGTAAGCTTACATAATCTACCATTGCATTTTTGGCATCACAATTTTTTCGCAAGAATTGGGAATTCTCTTGGGAAATTTTAAATATAGATGTCGATCGAGTCACAATGGGACTTTTAACATTTTCCAGAATATGTGTGGAGGTATAACTTAGTAAAGGGTTGCCTGATCACATTCTTCTATATCACAACAATCACTAGTGGTCTCAACCCCTTGACTATGAAAATACAACCTTTCGATGTTGTATTTATCTTCATAATGGGCACCTTCAAAGTGCTTGTCCTCAAGCTAAAAAAGAAATGGAAAAAATATAATCACAAAAGCCGAAAGGATGGTAGTTTTCAAAAACTCAGGAAGCAGAACCCACAAAAAATACTTCAATCATCAATGATCATAAATCCCAGGAAATCGTGCTGAAGGACAAGGTCAAGCATAAATATGAATTGGTTCCAATGTCCTCCAAACAACAACAACAACTGGAGATGATTACTATTGATCAGTGGTTGTCATTGATGTCAACCCAAGCAGCACTAGGGGCTACCCCGATCTTGCATGGTAATTTTGATCTACCAAATTACTATATTCTGAGTCAAGGATATTTTTGATGGTTTCTACTTGTCGAGATGTTTCTGTTGATATATGGCTTGCCACGTATTTCTTCACGGTTTGAGAGATATTCATGTTTGAAGGTAGTGACCCCAGTTAGTTGGCTAAAACCCCACGGTGTTTTGGCATGAAACTAATCATTGGTTGTGCTCATTGAATAGTCAATAATTAATAATTTTTAAGCTCCTAAAATCCCTCCCACATTCCCTTGTTGAAGTCCCTCTCAACCTAAGCATTTATATAAATTGTGATCCTCGTATCCTCTTCATGTAGGGATTTCGCTACTCGAAACAGGTCATCGTGGAATTTTCGCTATAAATTTTGTTTTACGATGGTTAAGAAGCTGAAATTTTTATGAGGCGAAGACAAAATCTAGAGGAAGCTCGTGTAAAAATTTCAGATCATGGTGCACAATATTTTTGGAGATATGATATGTGGAATTTAGGGTTTTTGCAGGCTCCTGAACTTCATCTCAAAGAGGTGACCTTGGGAAAATCATCATAAATCTCTCTCTAAGTATCAGATTGGAATTCTATAAAAAGTGGCGAATATTTCGTGGACTGTATCTTTCTGTGTATCAATTTCAGAGCTGAATGAGGAAACAATGACACGTGGCACACCATACAAGTTAGCTCAACTAAACTAGTCCATAATTAGGTCATCATGAGAGATTGGGCATAAATTTTCCTTGAAGAATCCAAATTGGGTCACACCTGTGGCATTGGAAAGAATACTTAGAGGAATACTACAGGACCAAAAATCACATATTGGGGATCTGAAATAACAGAGATACACCAGATTCAATATCGAGCTCCTAGAAGGCAATAAAAAGCTAGATCATGTGTTGTCAAGGGCTGCAAAGGACCAGATTTTCTAGGGCAGAAAAGCAAAGAAAGGTGCAGCAGAGGTAAACTCCAGGTAAGTATATTTTGTATATATTTATTTATTTATTTAGCATTGACATATGCTTTGCAGGATGAGGTAAGTTTTGCTATTATCATGTCATGGGTATTTCCTTGAAGACTTTTTGCAAGTATTATATATTCATCAAGATAAGACTCAATGCATGATATAATGTTTTGAAGAGTGAGAAAGGATAGCATGACAAGCGCAACAATCAAGGTGTGAAACAACAAAAAGAAGTTCACCACATGAATTCTTCACGTGGGCAACACTGCATACAGTCATTGTACTGAGTCATTGTAAAAGAATCATTGTAAAATTTGTACAAGTGTCTATCTGCCAAGAATTCAAGAGGTAGTGTTAGGAGGTCTAGGATCATCATTAGGTATTTGTGTCATAGTTGGGGTTATGGTCTAGTGTGTTTTCTTCTTCTACATCATTCTATATAATTGTAAAGTGGAGCATTTTCCTTGGTACGAGAGTCCATTCTTATTTTATTCTTCTATAGGGTGTTAAGCTAGTGCATGAAGTCACCTACAGGTTCAAGCCTGTGAAAAATTCAGGGTGGTAGGGTGCTGCTAGGGTGAGTTGTAGCTCATTGGGTGTTGGGGCATCTATTCAGTTGACTACTGAAGAATCTCCGGGGTTGGAGCGTCCATGCAGTGGGAGTTGGAGAAGAATGATTTTCTAGATTCTAGGAAGTTGGAGATTTATTTTCAATTGGAGTCGAATATTAAAGAATTATTAGAAAAGAATTCACGTGGTTTTTTCCCCGGAGGGGGTTTCCACCTTAAAAACTGTGTGCATTTGTGTTCCTTTTGTTTGCCACTATCATTGTACAAACACTGATAATAATTGAAGATTAACTAATGCTCTAAAAGATTAATAATAATACTCATTGAAATGAATATTGATTCACCCCCCCCTCTCAGTATTTCCAGCAATTGGTATTAGAGCTTGGTTCCTTCAATAGCAGTTTAACAACTGGAAGGAGGTCATGGAGCATACCAGGAATGGTGTACCTCTGTCCAATGAAAATAATTACACACTATGGAAAGGAAGAATGGAGGTCTATCTCTTGGCGCAAGGTTACGAAGTATGGGACACTGTTCAAAATGGCTTTAAACCAACCTTAGATGAACAAGGTAAGAAGAATTTGGCAAATGATGCAAAAGCAAAGAATATTATTATCAGTGGACTTATTGAATATGCTTATCATAAGGTGTTGGGTTGTAAAACCACCAAAAATGTATGGGACAATCCTGAGAATATATATGCAGGTGACTCAAATGTCAAAGAAGTTGTTATCACCAGATTGATCTTGATTGGCTGCTCATTGATCAACTCAATGTAACTATTTCAGACCACTTCTAACTGAAGATTAGCCTCTTCAGTTTGAGAGGGCTCTCTCAATGGGGGTTTATGATTTTGAATAAGGATAATACTAGATGGCTAACTCTATGAAATGTAACTTGATTTTGTATGATTTTAGGTTGAAAAATGAAGGCTTGCTACCGTTCGATTTATGGAGTCAACAATCAGTAGTCTTAGTGATAATGGTTCTTCACATGGAAGCTGAGGCAGATAGAGGTTTTTAACAAAGATTGTTCATACACAAAACATAGGAAAACACATTCATTTCACCACTAAAGGAATTCAGATCATAATATTATGAATTCTGAGTAATTAGAGATGAAATCTACTGCAAGTGATTAAACATGAAGATACAGATCAATAACACATCAAAAACCTCATGAGAATCTCAGGTCTAGAAGTAGAATGTCACTTTGTATTACTGATAATGGATAAAACATACAAGCATCAATTTGGTGCAATATTCTCCAACCCCTTGCTCTTCGATGTTTTGTCTATAAATATACATTCTTTACAATGTAGATGACCTGGCTGGCTGGCTAGATCATCCAATTCTACTCTGACACCTATCACAACTAAAACCACTAACTTGAAACAGGAAAAAGACAACTAACCTTAAAGAAAACAAACTCCCAATAGGACTCTATCTCCTATTTATTACATTCATTTATCTTATCAGTGAAATAGTTACATAATGGTTGCATAATGAATGTCACTTGTTCGAAGGAAAAATGACCCTAGTTCACCACCACTTTACATCTTTAAAACACCCCTAGATTTGTATAACATAATCCTGCTTTTTAGGAATGGATGACCTTCATCTTTAATGTTGTTTTGACTAATGAGCTGGCTATGTAGCACTCCTCTTGAGCCATGATTCTCTGCTGATATGTCCCACTGACATGCTGGAGGTCTCCAGCTAGAAAATGTGTTGTTCAGATGTTCAAAATCCTTCAAAAACTCCTCGTTACGAAAACATGGTAGTTTAGGCAGTTTCGTAGCGAGTTTTAGTAGTGTAGGAAAAATGGCTTTTCCATCTATCTATTTGACTTCTTTGCTATTGCAATACCTTCATTATGTCATGACACCTTGCAAACCATCAATCTCCCTCCATAAAACATGCCAAAACTGAGTTTTAAAGCAAAAAATAACCTATAGGATTTTTCATAGCGTATTTCTGGCCTCAAGCCTGAAGTACGTTACGAAACTGTGCAAAAAACCAGAAATTGTTGTTTTCAAGATTGTCTTCAAAAATTGTTCTCCAAATGCAAAATTTGGGTTCTCTGCATGTTATGAACCTTCTAAAACATATTTCATCTCAATTTTTTACTCCTGTGGTGTTTCCTCCTCATTTACAATCAGTTGACTAATAGGCTCTTCTACCACTGTCATCTTTAGTCCTTTCTTTTCCAATTCCACATGAATCAAATCCAATTGCTCCTGAAGATCTTCCACTTTGTCTTTTAATGCCCTGTTTTTGGATTGCAAGTGCAAGTTTATCTTTTTGACATGTTTGACTTCTCCTCTTAGTGGCTGAGTCCACTTTATCAACTTTTATGTATTTTCCAAGGTTTTTAAAACACTTGTGACTTGATCTTCCCAAATTTTCCTCATTTGTTCAAACTGAACCTTCTCAACTCTATGTTTCTTTGCATCTTACTTCAAAGCTAATATCTCTTTACCTACCTCCTTTAACTTCTCTTTAATGGTTTCAATTTATGATTTTTCAATAATTTTCTCTTTACCCTTTCTTTGTTTGATAACCGGTTCTTCTTTTGCAGGTTGTTAGCCACCTATTAATTTTGTTATACTAAGAGGTGGCTGGACTTTGTCTTCAAAACTTCAAGAGATAGTTCCCTTTGAAAAATTATCCTCTTTTTAAGTTTTTATGATGATTATTACTCTTTGAGTTAATCTTCAATGTTGTTTCCCTTTTATCCTAAAAAACTTGTTGTTCACTAAGAGAAAGACTGCTTAAAAACTCCATTTTTCCTCATTACACTTCTCCATTTCATCCATAAACCCTTTCATTTACCTCTCATTCCCTCAATTTCCCATTTAAAACCATTTGATCCCCTTCCATAAGGTTTAAAAACCCTTTTCTTCCTTATCGAAACCCTCAAAACCCTCAAAAAACCCTTCAAAAAATCCTAAAAGCCTTCGTTTTTCTATTAAGGCCTTAAGCCCCTTTCGGCCTTAGCCCCAGCCCCTTTTCTGCATATGACCCAGAGCCCTGCAATCGGGCGCTAAAGAGCTTAAAACCTCTTCCGGAACCTTATTTTACTTTTTTTTTTCATCACCCCGACGCAATGATTTGAAATAAATCTAGGCCGTCGATCTCTACAGATCAACGACCATCGGATCATCGCATTGCAGGTCCGCAGGGGTCCTTCCTTTTCCGTGTCTTTCAAACATTATGATGCGATCCCTCCAATCAAACCTCAGCTGTTGATCTCCCCTCTGATCCGACAGTTAGCGCTTAATCGCGCATCGCATAATCAAAAACTCCGATGCGATGAGCCCTCCACCATTGCACCCGCCGATTTAATCCTAACCGTTGATCTCTCTTAGATCGAACGGTCCACGCTCAATCACATCGGCACATTTCATCGCCTCTTTTCCCTTTCCTTCCGCCGATGCGATCCTGCGATCAAATCTCCGCCGTTGATCTTTTTAGATCGGACGGTCCGCATTACTCCCGCTCTTCAAACCCCGCCCTTCTCATTTCTCCCCATCGACAGATCTCGACCGTCTATTTACAAGATCCAACGGTCAGGATCTAAACCGCCATTGAACCCACCTACCATTTTCACCCATGCAGCTTGCCCTCCATCACATTTTATTCGCGCCGTCAGATCTAGAGCCTCTCATCCGACGGCTGAAAACCCGTTTCTCATAATTTTTGCGCTTGAACGTTAACATTCCAAAAAGACACGAAATGGGCGGTTTTGTAAGGGACAGGTGTCGGCAAGTGTATGGAATCGCGTTTTTTGGGCAAAAATCTGAAACCGCCCCAACGATGCGCAAAAACCATTCCGGTTTTCCACCTTACCACTATTCTCCACAGCATTATCTTTTCAGTTTTAAATCTCGGCCGTTGATTGTTAAGATCGGACGGTCTCGTTTTAAATCTCACCCTCGTTTCACTTTCCACTCTAACTTGCCCCCGTCATTCTCACATTTAATCTTGACCGTCGATTTTTGATATCGAACAACCCACATTATATCTCGCCCCCATTTGTTTTCCCTCCATCTATTCTCCCAAGCGACTGCATTGGTCGATCTCCACCGTGGATTATTCTAATACAATGGTCCACATTCGTCCTCGCACCCAAACCTCCATTGACCTGGTTAGCTGCTATGCCAGGATTTTTCCTCTATCGCGTGCATTCGCACTGCCTCCGCATCACTCCAAAACGCTTCCACCAACCCTCCTAAGAAGTTTAAACCATGAATTCACAAGATTTAAATAATGTTTATGTGTTTTTATGCAGGTTTATATGAAGTTAAATTTAAACCCTCCCGTAGATGATTACACTGTTATTGGCACTGTTATTGGCCAAGTATGACGATCCTTACGGCCTTTTGATGCATATTAAAGGGTTTCAAAGGGATAATTAAACGTTTTTAGGGAATCAATAAGTCATGATTATCGATTTTCTGAGCAAAAACTCCAATAAACCCTCTGCGCACCTGCAAACAACAAACATAGTCAACAATCAATTAATGAAAGGGTATCAGTGTCAAAGATGAATATTATGGCTTAATCAAGACTAAACACATATCCAAAGCTAAATCACTGGGTTTATGAAATAGAGAATAAGATCCAGAAGGCCTCTAATGCCACATCACAAGGGCCAATTGATTCCCCAACTACTATATTGCCACCATGCAACCTCTCTACCTCAAAGGAATACCCAAATCAAATCTCGGTCTGAAACATTAAGGCCAAAGATAGCTGAACAATTATTAAAAGCAAAACAAATATCCCAACTGTCAGTAGAATTTATTATAAAGATAAGAAGAGCCTTAAAGTCAATCTTTTTACCCATTAAGCCTAAAAAAGCAGAAACAGAGTAAATGAAACAAAGTTGTAATTCGATGCTTCCCTGCCTTATGCATTGCATGGTTTTCAAGGCTAGGAGTTGCATTTAGTGTAGAATTTATTACACTTCAACCCTAGGAACTCTTCCACCTCCTCATTTTCTTATAAAATCTCCTTGAGGAGCACATTGTAAAGGGTTGGTTGGTCACTAGTTGTAATACTGAAACTCTCTGAAACAATACATAGTCTGTTCGAAGTTGAAGAAGAAATTGAAGTCTTGGAAGCTTGATGGTGGTGTGACATGCTTGTTCTTGAGAAGTCTCTATCATTGGATTCATGAGCTTGGCTGTTGGTGATGTATTCTGAATTGTCTGTTATTTTTCCTGTTTTCATTTTGTTCCATAAATTCTTACTACAGCAGGATGAAAATTTTAGGCTAAGAAATGACTCCTGGAAGCACCTTAGACCTGTTTATCCTTCATTGTTCTATGTTTTCTTCTGCTAAGGTATTTTAGAGTCTTTAATATTTCTCTTTAGTCCTCATGCTTGTTTATTTCTCAAATAGTTCAAATAGTTGGTTCCAACATGATTTATGGTTTTCCCTGCTTGTCTGTTGCCACTTGAAAGATGTTTTTGAAGTCTCCCTTTGAAGCACCATTGTTTATGAACCTTGAGAGGTCTATTTCGATCCTTTCTTGTCTGTAGGTGTTGGTCCACAAGGTATAATCATAGGAGCTGTTTTTAGGTGTTCCTCTTGCGTGCAATTGTTAGTGAGATCTTTATGTGTTCTAAGTCCTTTGAAATAAAATATTTGAGGAAATAGGATGTGCTCCCAAATATTAGATTTCATTTTAAAAGTTGTCTTGAAGTCATTATTTGCTTAAAGTGTGGTTTGTAGAATTCATGGTTAGCCCTGTCTATCAAATACCTCTTTATTGTTCAAGTTATGTTTTCAAGTTCCCTTTGTTGAGAATTCATTTTCTCTTTCCAAATCATTAATGTCCATCTCATTCACAAAACTAAAGGATACTGTGGCCAAGTTATATTTTCCCTTTGATATCCCATATCCATTGATGAGTTTGTCATAAACCTCTTCTTGACTCCATTGCCCAATGAATCTAACACTTCTTCTTTCTGTTTATACTGCCTAGACCTTTCATATTCTGCTGTACTAATTCAACCAACCAAACAAACAAAACAAACACTTGCACTCAATAACTAGTCTAAAATCATACTTAAAAGCAAACAAGACATACCTTTGCAAACATTTTGAGAGATCCCTCTCTGAGAACAGGAGGACTAGATCCTGGAACTCTAAATATTGGTTCTGATGTTGCCTTGTCTTTTGGTTAGCCAATCTATCAAAACACAGGATACCAACACAGGTGAAGAAAAATATATGATGCTTGGTGGCTGGGCAGTTTCATTGATCTTCTCAGTCTCTTTGTTGCTTTCCATGACCTTCCCTGCATGTCTAGTCATTGGCTTCCTAGGTTGAAAAATGAAACCAACATCATCACTTGCAAACTATAATTTTTTAGCAGTCTTACCTTTCTTCAACTTTCTTCCTCCATCTTCAATTTATTCAGCTTGCACAATGGGTGATTCTTCAATGTTAATTGAATGGAAGATATCCTCCAAGTTTCCTTTAGCCACTGCCTGGATCCTAGTGACTCTTTTTCTGCCTTGTTTGCCGACTGTCTGCTTCTGTTTTGCAGGTGCTGTTTTAGGTGTGCCAATCTCCTGCAAAGGTTCTGCTTCCATGCTCACTGGTTCTGGAGGAGATGATCTATTCTCTTCTTCAACTTCCTCTGCCACAGCTAGTGATCAAATGTTTCTAGATTTGGAGGCTTTCTTAGGACTGAAAACATCAATCTCATAACCACTCATGAACAAGAAGGAAGTCAAATCTCTGTCTAACCTTTTCAATTCCTCTAACACCAAAAACTTAATCAAACCATGATGAAAAAGAGAAGTTTCATTTCCCTCTATTTTGATTTGAACCTTATCTAACATTTTCCCTAGACTTCTGTATAAATAAAAAGGTAAGTCAAGTGACCTCTTACCCAAAAAATGCAGAAGAAGCCTGAGATGATAGGAGTAGACCATGTGAAACCTTCCTTCACAAGTAAAATATTTTTGGATGACCATCAACAGCTTTGAATAGTTTTCCTTCATGAAACTCCAAGGATAGCATTTGTCAGATCAATTTCATTGTGTTCTTACTTGATGAGCTCTTTGCAATCCTGCATTGTGAATTTGATGCCTTTAAACCACTGTTCCCCTCCTCTAGGGATTCCTCTTGATGATGAGATGGTCTCTGGTGTCACTGTAAGGTTCAGAATTCCAACTTTTGAAGTTGTTCTTGTGAAGTTGGTGGAAAAATCCTTGGAAACCTATAGATGAAAGCCCTGCAACCTCTGACAAAATTGCAAGCAACCAGTTCTTCTGAAAACCTCCATGGCAGTTGGGTCTTCATTGAGTAAATTAATGTGCATGGGCTCATACCTGTGGAAATGACCACCTTTGTTTGTTTTCCTTCTTGCAACAATGGGTGATTTTATATCTTCATAGCCTTGCTTGCTTGATGACACCTGTAAAGTTCAAATATGCCAGCAATTTGCTTGGCTCGATGAAACAGCTCTCCAGGGATCGACTCACATGCAAAGATAAAGCGCAATATGACAAAAGGCTAATTGGGGTAAGGTTTTATGGTTTAACTGACAACTCATGCTTCAATCATGATACATACATGCCCAAAAACGTAATTATGACCTCAAAAACAGTTATGTACCATTGAATTTATCCTAACAGACTTGAATGACCTCCACCCTAACTCCTCCAATCATAGAGTGACACTTCATAGCAAATTTGACAAGATAGGTTAGAAAACAGATTTTCACAGCAAAGTTAGTTTAGCCTCTGACAGATTCGCTACGAAACTATTAGGCAGTTTTGTAGCGAAAACGCTACGAAAATTTGAAAAATTGACAAAAGAGCCCTTTTTAATTTTAAATGCACAGGGAATGAAAATTGACACCATATGAGGACTGACGTGACATAAATGGAGGTGACCATGAAACTTAGGATAGGTTAAAAATGTAAAAAAAAAAAAACAAAATTTTCCTATACCAACTTGAAATGGCTAAGGAGACCTTATCCTTTTGATGAGTGAACTATATGACCATGTCACGTAATGTTTCACAATTTGATGAGTGATAAAAGTGGCTCCATTTGGGATGGTGTGCCCTTGTGGTTCACCACAGAACCTATAGTTCTAGTTCCATCCATCTTTTTGGAAATAAAAAGTCTAAAATTTTCCATGCCTTCTTCAAACTCTAATGGCCTTCACCTTGGGCTCAAGTTTGATGATTAACCTGTCTTTATTAACAAAAAATCATAATAAAATGGAATATATACAATGGAGTGAAAAATCAGTAGAACTGAAGAGGAATAGTGCTTTAGAAACCTGCCATTAACAGGCCCTCCAGCACAAGATTGTCCATCCATCCCCCGCAGTAGATAAGTGTTGTTTCCAGGGAATGCAACTACTATGAATGGTCCTTTCTAGATGTTCTCAAACTTACCATGTTTCCCCTTTTCTTCAATTCTAGCCTCCCACTTCAACACCACATCTTGAAATTGAAAATTTTCTTCTTTGACCTTCCTGTCAAATGTCTTCTTTATTATGTTTTGTGACTGCTGATGGATGTTGTATACCTCCTCCCTTTTTTCATATAGAGCTATAAGCTGGTTTATTCTCCTCTGAATAGCATTAGGCTCCTCCTCTAGTCCTTGCAGAAATTTCATAACAGGCACTCCCAAGGATGTGGGAAAAATGGCTTCAGCTCCATACACTAACTCATAAGGTGAAGCACCAATTGATCTTTTTGTACATACTCTATCAGCCCACAAAGCATACTTCGACTTAAAATGCCATGACCGTTTTTTTTCTTGCAATACCTTCTTGATAATTCTCACAATGCTTTTATTAGAAGATTCAACAATACCATTACCCTGTGGGTAATAAGCAGTAGAGTGTCCAAGTGTTATGTGATACTGATGACAAAAGCTGATCAACCTTTTGGATTTAAAAGCATGTGAATTGTTAGTAATAATATTCATAGGATAGCCAAACCTGGACAATATGTTATTCTCTAAGAATGGATTATGAATGAATCATTTGCCTGCCTTGTTGGGATTGCTTCAATCCACTTGGTGAAATAATTTGTTGCTGTCAGGATCCAGCGATGCTGCCCTAAAGATGATGGGTGTATTTCACCAATAAAATCTAGCCCCCACTGTTGGAAAGGCGCCTCAACATAAATTGGCATCAAGGGTAAAAGAAATAGCTTTTTCTTACCATAAAAATATGACATTCATGACAGGCAAATATCTTCTTGTAAACATCCTTAAACATGGTGGGCCAGTAGTACCCTGCTCTGAGAATTTTGTTTGTTGTGGCCTTCTAGTAGTGATGTCCTCCACAATCTCCTTTATGAAACTCTTCAATCACCTTTTCATCTTCCTCTTCCAGCATACAATTCAAAAGAATGCCACCAATATCTTTCCAGTAAAGATTCTTATCAATAATGCAATATCTCAGAGATTTCAACTTCACAAACCTTGCTTTTGATTTAGTCAATTTTATAGGAGCTCTATGATGATGCAAGACAAAGACAATGTCTTTGTACTAGTCATATATAATTTACTTCTCTTCAATAGGAATCAACTCTTCATCTTCATCTGATAACTCTGAAATTTCTGCAATTAAATTCATGTCAAGACAGTCAAAATTCGACTGTGCCATCAGCTTTGCTAACCCTTGTCCTTTCACCAATTTTGTAGGTCTGATTTCTATATCATACTCCAGCAAATTAGCTATCCACTTCCCTCTCTTTCCATCAGGATCAACTTGAGTCAAAATGTCCTTTACCACAGTATTAGGCACAAATTCTATGACATGAGAATGCAGAATATAGATTTTGAAATCTTTAATGGCTTTGATAAAAGCATATGCCTGTTTTTCTAAAATATTGTATTTTAGCTTTGAGTTAGCAAGGGTTCTGCTAAAGATTGAAATGGGCTGCTCTGTACCTTGTTGTCCTTTTTGTAGTAAAACTCCAGCAATGGTGTTTTTAGATGCAAATGTAAGAACCATAAATTCTTTTGAAAAATTTGGGCTAATCAATATTGGGGCTTGAGTGAGTGCTTTCTTACTTTCTACAAATGACTGCTTTGCTTAAATTGTCCATTTAATATCAACTCCTTTCTTCAACATCTTGGGTTTATATTTGACAATTTCAGCAAAGTTCAGGATGAACCTTCTAACAAAATTCACTCTCCCAAGGAAAGATTGAATTTCCTCTTTTTTCCTTGGCAGGTCAACTTTATGAATGGCATTGACTCTATTTGGATCAATCCTTATCCCATATTTTGATAATATTCCCAAGCAACTTTCCAGAGGTTAGAGAAAAAATACTTTTAGTAGGATTAAGAGAAATACCAAATCTTCTACACTTAAACAAGACTTTCTACAGATGCTTCAAATGGTCTTCCTCTCTTCTTTAAAATACATTTATGTCATCCAGATAGACCACCACTAGCTTATCTTTCTCCTCAGCAAAGGTAATGTCCATTGCTCTTTGAAAAGTCGCTCCTGATTCATCAAACCAAAGGGCATCTTGGCATACATGAATGTTTTCTATGGTGTGGTAAAAGCAGTTTTCTCCTGGTCTTCTGGGTGTACCAATAGCTGATTGTATCCTGAAAAGATATCCAACATAGACATCCTTTGGGAACCAACAATATTCTGCAGAATTTGATCCATCTTAGGGAGAGGGCAGTTGTCTTTCAAAGAAGCCTTGTTCAAGTTTCTGAAATCAATGCAGATTCTAATCTCTCCACTCTTTTTTTTGACTGGTACCAAGTTAGCAAGCCATTTTGAGAATTTGGTAGGAACAATAATTTGTGCATCAAAAAGATTCTTAATTTCCTTCTCTATCAGAGGCATGAGAAATGGATTGATCCTTCTCAATTTCTATTTGAAAGGTTTCACATTCTGCTTGATAGGAATAGTATGTTGAATAATAGTGGGATCATACTTCTTCAAATCAACATAAATCCATGCAAAAACATCAATAAACTTCCTCATCATCTCAATATATTTATGTTTCATCTCCACATAAAGAAACTTAGAAAGTTTTATCATTTTAGGCACTGCAATTGTACCATGATTACAAGTCTCTACCTCTTCATCATCAGCCTGTATTCTACGAGATTTGAAAACATCATTTTGGTCAAATTTTTTTTCAAGTGGAATAAGACCCTTGGGTATACAATTGTTCTTTAGCTGCAAAACTTCAGAATTACCCTTAGTTTCAGCAAGCATGTTTTGTTGATCTACTTGTGTGTTTTCAAACTCCTCCTTCAACTCTATGAATTTTTTTACTTGTTGGTCATCTTCAAACACTTTCCAATGGATGATGTTATCTGGGATGGAAGGCCTATCACGAACTTCAATCTCATACTTCTCAGTGGAATGTGCAGGGATAACAAACAAACTTGCAGAAACAGTTAGGGAAGCAACTACTGAGTTTTGATCCCTAGTTTTCGCAATAAATGAATATTCTTGAATTTTTTCCAACATCTCCATGATTAGATTTCTGTAAGCTCTCATCCTTACATCCTTGGTTTGATATATTCCTTCAAATTGTTTATTTACCAATTCAGAATCTCCACAAACTAAAATTTTTTGGGCACCCAATCTTTTCAAAATTTCCAAACCCAAAAACAAAGATTCATAATCAGCCATATTGTTTGTGCAGTCAAAGTTCAGTTTGAAAGAAAATAACTTACTTTCATCATCAAAAGTAGTGATCCATATGCCTGCTCCAACCCCCTCTCTTCGAGTTGATCCATCAAAATGCAAAAGCCACCCGCCCTATGCTTTTTCATTTGTGATTTCCTGATTTTCAACTTGCTAATTTTCAATTTCTTGAATTTCTGCTTTCCTTTCATTTTTTGCTTCATGAGTTAGCTCATTGAAAAGAATTGTTGATCCTAATTCAGTTTCAACAACATAAATTGGAAAATTCAGAGGTTTATCCTTACTTCTTACCATATAAGCCATCCTTGTCTCTTTGTACAGTCTTCTTTTCTCACCAAAAACAAGAATGGTGGCATATGTCAAGTCCATCTACATGGTGCCTTTTATTTTTGCTGCCAAAGATCTGGATAGGAGCATGCCAAAATTGGG
Source organism: Pinus albicaulis (assembly GCA_034641835.2). NCBI lineage: Eukaryota > Viridiplantae > Streptophyta > Pinopsida > Pinales > Pinaceae > Pinus > Pinus albicaulis. The sequence continues at coordinate 2,036,840,223 of CM076575.1, forward strand.
CGGAATATCTGCCACCACAATGTCCATTACCACTATCTTGGCAGGGACTTGTGTTAGATCGACAACAACATCCTTTATCAATCCTATGCATTGAACTCTTTTAGAATCAAAAGAAAACAAATCCTTGTATGGCCTAGTGATTTCCAAACCCATCCTCTCCATAATCACCTTAGGCATGAGGTTATGAGAAGCCCATGAATCCAACATGGCATTATGTAAGGTCATGTCATGGATACTAAGGCTGACATAGAAAGGAGGTACTTCTTCATTCTGCTCATCTTCCAATCTTGGTCCCAAGTAGATGGTAGGATGATCTTCTTGCACATTAAGGATATCTGAAGCTCCTGGTTGAGAATTCAACGTTTTTACAATTTTTCTTATATATTCATTCACCTTAAGAATTTCTCCAAAAGGGACTGGGATCTTGATTTTTGAAATCTCATTCTCCAAACTGAAAACAGAAGTAATATTTTCACTCTCTTTGACAGGGGGAGGAGGTGGTGGACCTTTTCTAGCCTTAGCTGCTTTAGGAGCATCTTTCTTGGGTTTTGTTTTATTTGCACTGATAGGAACATTTATGTTTTTGAGATTGTACTGCTTTTGCAACTCAAAAATTTCATGTTGATAGCCTTTAAGATAGTCAGATTGTTCCTCTCCCTTATTTACATCATAATTAGACTCATCATGCTCTTCTTTAGTAAAAAACATTCCATACATGTTTTCATCTAGGCAGTGAATGGAGTCTTCTTGAATTTCAGGATGATTTTCTTCTTCATCAATCAAATTTTGCTGAAAGGGAGGCCTCACTTGAAGGTCACACTGATTTCTGTTTTCCCTTGGTCTTTTCTTATTTTGAGGCCTCCTAAACTGTGGATTTCTAAATTGTGGCTCATGTTGTGCAGGATGTGCAGAAGTATTTCCAAGGGCAAGCCTATTCATAATTTTTTCCATAGTCTTCATCATGGAATCAAACTTATCATCCGAGATGGAAGGATTTTCTTCTTCTTTCAATTTTGTTTTTCCCATCTTAGACTTCTTAGCTGCTATCATATTTAATTCTACTTTCACAGCATCATTCTGCATTTTTGCTAGTGAAGGAGATTTTCTTTCTCTAAGCAGGATAGAGAAGTCATATTCAAATGCCTCAGCATAGCGCAATTGAGCAGCTCCTGGTGGAGGTTTAAGATGAGCAGGGATAGAATCATAAACTTTGTTAAACCTCTTGGAGAAATTTTGGATAGTTTCATATACAACTCTTTTCAAACTATTGTATTCAGTGAGGGCTTGTACAAGATTTGCTCTATTTCCCCATTTTCTCAAGAAACTATCCTTAAACTAATTCCAATTATGCAAGCTTCCCGAGGCTAGGGCTTTAAACCAATTTCTGACCTCACCAGTGAAACTTTGAGCAAATAGTCTCATTTTGACATCTTCATGGTCTACCTACTCTCTGTCTATGAAGTCATTGAATTGGTCTACATGTTCCTCAGCTGTAATTTCTTCATCACTCCCCCAAGTTTTAATTCTAGCAGATTATTTACTAGGGAGGGCACTAAGGACAGCTAGAAGAATGAGTGGAGCATATCTAGCAGGTGCAGCAGGAGGTGGAGGTGGAACATTTCCAGCCATGATGATAGGGACTGTGGTATTTTTAGGGAAAATAGTAGTAGAGGATGAACTGTTAGGAGGTGGTGAAGTTGGTCTTTGTAGTCCAGTTACAAATGAGCTCCAGTCAGGTAAAGGAATACCATATTTTCTTCTTAGCAAGAATTCAAATGGGTCTAATTCCTTCAATTTATCAAAAGATTCCCTCTCTAACAATAACTCTGATGTGACTACCCCCTAGAAGTCTTCTCTATCCTTTTGGGTCACTTGGGCTGAGGTATCAGTACCTCTTCTTTATAGGTCTATAACAATCCCAGTCAATTCATTTTCATTTTCAAACCTAAACAAGACTTCCTGAATTTTATCATCAAACTTCTTATCTTCAGGACTTCTTAAAATTTCAGAGGACAAAGCTCTTGAATGTGATGGAGTACCTCATTTTGAATAACTGCCTTGAATGCCTTTGGAAATTGTGTTTGGATTATCCACAATAGCAGGTGGGTTAGGATCTGGATTGCTTTTCATGTATCTCCTTCTCGAAGCCACCTTTAAACATGAATGTTTGAAATGGAGTCACCAAGGTAGTTGCAGCCTCGAACAGATTATGAACTCCTGCTACCTCCAAGAGTTCAGCTTCAATATTTGCACAAAAAATTCGGGAAATATGTCTTCAGGCTCCCAACATACGCACCAAAACGTTATCACCAAATTGATCTTAATTGGCTTCTCATCAATCAACTCAATGTAACTCTTTCAGACCACTTCTAACTGAAGATTAGCCTCTTCAGTTTGAGAGGGCTCTCTCAATGGGGGTTTATGATTTTGAATAAGCATAATACTAGACGGCTAACTCTATGAAATGTAACTTGATTTTGTATGATTGCAGGTTGAAAAATGAAGGCTTGCTACCATTGGGCTTATGGAATAAAAAATCAGTAGTCTTAGTGACAATGGTTCTTCACATGGAAGCTGAGGAAGATAGAGGTTTTTAACAAAGATAGTTCATACACAAAACATAGGAAAACACATTCATTTCACCACTAAAGGAAGTCAGAGTATAATATTATGAATTCTGAGTAATTAGAGATGAAATCTACTACAAGTGATTAAACATAAAGATACAAATCAATAACACATCAAAAACCTCATGAGAATCTCAAGTCTGGAAGTATAATGTCACTTTGTATTACTGATAATGGATACAACATACAAGCATCAATTTGGTGCAATATTCTCTAACCCCTTTCTCTTCGATGTTTTGTCTATAAATAGACATTATTTACAATGTAGATGACCTGGCTGGCTGGCTATATCTTCAAATTATACTCTGACACCTATCATAACTGATGTTATCACTCCAATAATTCTCAAGAGTTGTGAGATTTTCAATTTTGTTTTAAAGAATATTAGAGGTAACCACAAACCTACTTTTAAGCCTTAGGATCTAGCCTTCCTAATGCTTAGAGAGGTCTATATGATTTATCTTTGTTGATTTTAATTGATTTTAGGCTAGTTATGTAGGGTAAATTGGTTTTGGATTTTGATTTGATTTGGTGGTGAAATCACTTACTCAGATGGATAGATGTAGGTCTGTATTCCATTGGGCTAATGGAGACAATGTGTCAAGAAGTCAAATCAGGATCAAGGTATAAGGGGAAATGTTTACAGGGCAAGATAGCTGAGTTACTTCGGATCTTCAAGGCTGATGGTGAACAACGTTTCAATTGGGGTAAGAGAGCAATTAAGGGTTCTCAAATCTGGATAATGAGTGAAAATTCAGAGGTTAATCGAAACTAGGGAGCAATTAAGGGTTCCTTAGGCTAGATATCAGTGGAAAACATGTAAATGATAAACAATTCAAGATAGAGTGCTTTTAACATATTATGAAATAATACTCCTGATTTATTATTTAGATTTAGAACAACATACAAGTATTGATGGAAAACATAAGAAATTGACAAAGAAACAAGTGAAAATACTTTACTGTAGTGGCCCAACACATGAATCCTGTAATATGATGCTTTATTGCTTTAATCTAGTCTGCTGACTTGAAATTGGTACAATCATCCTTAGGTTCAGAATAGTACAACTATAGAAATGTTCAGCAATTCATCCACACTCAATACTTCTAAATGAGAAGTGTTTATACAAAAACTCATACAAAATATCCTAAAACAAACTTAGGAATTATTCATGGAAAAAGAAATATCTTCATACAAGAAGATAGTGACAACTTTCTAACTAATGCTAGCTATCCCTGTTTTTATTGAAATTATTATTTGTTGTCTTCAGTTTGTTTCTGATTTCTCTCTTTGTTGTTGCTCAATGAGGGCTATGGTTGAGTGTCTCTCACGCTGGCAACTTTGTCTCTATTTTGACCTTTACTTTAACCTTTCAACTGATACACTTTAAACTGTAACTGGTACTCTTTCACTGTCATGTTTTCACTGTAAAATGTTCTTTTCTTACTGTAAACTATTTTCACTGTAAATCAGTCACCTTTTCCCAAAATTCTACCTCCAGTAACATGATCTTCATCCTTCTTCTAAATATCTCATTAGCTTCAGTATACTTTGAGAATGTAGGCTTGTTGAAAAATATGTGTTTCACCTCATGTTGTAGGAAAAAAAAATTCTTGTAAAATACCTTCCCTTTTGGAATACCTTGTGAGATAGGCAGATTAGCCTGATCCTTGGAAACTTCTCTCATTTTCTTATCATAGTCATCTCGCTTCATTAGTTTGTCATGGATAACTAATGGATTTGGAAGACCCTTTTGCCTTAGGACATCAAATTTCATCACAAATCTTGTGATAGCAACCTCCACATTTTGGCATTTCTCTTCTAATTGTATCATCAAATTCTTCTTAGAAACTATCTTCCTAACTTCTAGGATGGTTTCTGTTCTGTCATTAATTCCAATTTCTTCAAGTTCTTGTCTATTTTTGGAATTAAGAAACTTGATGATTTCAAGGGCTTCTTCAGGTTTCTTACCAAGCTCTTCTTTGATCTTTTGAATAACTTCTCTTGCTGATTTGACTAATTATTTCTGCTCATATATAACCTGTATGGATGGCCAAATATCATTGGTAGATTCAATGATATTGGCCCAAAGCTATTGCCTGGATTGTGCCATGGGTTCTTTCAATATTAGATCTTTTTCTAACTGCTTCAATTTCTCATTCAATCTATTTGCTCTTTGTTCTTCATTCTTATGCATTATCTTAGCAAGTTTCTTTTCATCTTCAAGACTTTTAAGCTGTTCTTTAAGTCTGTTAATCTCATTGGTCTGAATGGAAATGTCCTACAAAGCTTGTAATAACTTGCTTGCTTCATCTGAATGTTGTGATGTTGTTGTTGAAGACTCTGTTGATGAAGTGACAGGTAATGCTGTAGCCATGGGGATTGTAGGAGCCAATGATTCTGCTAGTGTGGAAGGTACAACAGTAGTGAATACAAGAATGCCAGTGACTGGGACTGCTTCTTTGCTGGCTTCTTTCTCCTCGACCAACTTGTCCATTTCATTCCCCATTTCCTTTATCTGAGTAGTCAACTGTAGAATGAGATTCATCATCTCATCTTTCTGATTTGTATCCTATAGGACTTCCTTTGCTTGAGGATGTTCTGTAGGGGGCATATTTAGTTGTTTATTTAATGCAGCAATGTCTGCATTTTTCTTCTTTATCATTTCCTCTGCAACTTTGACATTTTCAGGATCATGTCCTACTTCAATTACTAATTCTTCCAAACATTTAATTCTATTGCCTTTCGCTTGTGAAGATTATTTTTCCAATTTGAGCTAATCTCTGATATTTACAAGAGTGTTTTGCAGCTTCTGTACACTCATGGACTTGGTGGTCATTGTAGAATAAATCATCTCCCCTACCTGCTTATGAAACTCAATTTGATCTAGAGGATGAATATCCTGGGCCAAGACTTCAAAATCTATCTTTTTGTAATCAGAGGATGACTTGGGAGTTTGAAATTTGGGATGAAGAACTATCATCTGCATCTTTTTATTCTTATAGTCAAAGGCAGAAAGTAGCCTATTCTGGATTCCAGGAGTATGTTTCAGATATTGAGAATATATTTCAGTTTTAATTTCTTCATTTCTGGCTTTGATTTCTTCGTATCTTTCTTTGATATCCATCTCTTTTTCTGCTGATTTTTTGGATGAGGAAACTTCAATACTGTGCTGCTTCTAAATAAGATGAGTGTTTGAAGTTGTAGGCTGATGTTCTTCTTCAATTATTGTAGGAGGTGTATTGTCCTTTGCTGTTGTTTCTGTATCAATCACCTCTATTGTTTCCACTTCTTTATTGGCAGAATTTAACTTTGGCTTTTTACTGTATCTCAATTTAAATTTGGTTTCTGTTGTAGTTTCTACAGTGTATGATCCTTCCTCTCTGTTTCTCTTTGATTTCTTGTCTTCTTGGGCTGGAGTTTGCAAATTTTGACTAGTCTCACCTTGCTTCTCTGCCTCTATCAAGGTGTTCTCCAACCATTCAGACTGATTGGAGAATTTCTCAATCTTTGGTTTCTTTTCATGTACATAAGGAGTGAGTTTGCATTTAAATCTCATTTTACTTTAAAATCCTAGGGGATCATAATACCACATAAAACTATGACTAAAATTGAAATCCTGCAAATGTTTTTCAGCCTCTGGACCTGCATCTCTGTTGTTACAGATAAAAGGGCCAACCTGATTTTTCAATTTGAACTGTGTCTTCTTCTTTGGTGCCAAGAAATTAATTGCATCTGAATTAAGAATCCGCCTTATGTATTCAAGGGCAAATAACCTCATAGGGAGGTATTTGGGCAGTTTATATGGAAAAATACTTGATCCATATACTCTTATTTCAGTATAATTTTGGTATAAGTACCAATCTCCTGTTCTATTATGCTTTGACAACTGTAGGACCTTCATAATCTCTTCACTAATTCTGGGCTGCCTGCTGCTGTTCAACAAATTGACCATAGGATGAATGAAGGAATCTATAAAATCTGTGTATGTGAATTCAGTGGAGTCTTTCCTTATCAAGGAAGTCCAAAATATGACTGATTGTGGGTTTCCTTCAACATTAAGCTTTTGAAGGTTGATGGAAAACTTCTCAGACGGAAAGTATAAAAACATGTGGAATAGGACTGATGAATACTTGAAAACACCTTCAGAAGGCATTTTGACCAACTTTTCATGAATATTGTTAGCAAGGTATTAAGAAAAATTAAAAATGGTAGTAGGAGGTTGACAAGGTGTGAAGGTAGACAAAAAACCTAGCATTGCAACATCAACATGTTCATCTGTGAAATAACCAAGAATAAAAGACAACATAGAGATGATATGTCTTGTCCTTTCATAAAATTTAGCAGTTGGATAAGGAGGATTTATCTTGGGAATTTATACAGAAGAAGGCATGAAGATTTGGAATATTTGGAACCTCCTGGGGAAGTCCAGATCCAATTATAACTGAGTGAGGGCTTCAATGGACAAAGGAACTTCTTCTGACCTGGATTGGATCAGGAGCATTTGGTTGAGAGAATCAACAGTACTAGTAAATTTATTTATTTATTTTTTTTTTTTTTTTTCAGAGTTTACTATGGCTCTCTAATCAGGGAAATAATAGTATTGACAGAGTCTAATCACTTTTGGGTGTTGGAAGGTTTGTGGGACAACATATTTTGACAATTTTGACTCCCAAATAAAAACTTCATCAGCCTGATCTATGGATTTTTCTTGGCTCCAGCAGTAGAGCTCAAGAAGGTTAAATTTTGTGACTGTGTCAATAATCTTGAAGTCTTTGTCAGCCAAGGGTATGTGCTCTACATCTACAATAGGGGGTTGTAGAGGATTTACAACTAAAATGTTTTTGGAAGCCATTGCTTTGCTTGATTTATCAATTTTATTACTCTTTTAACTTAGAAAAAACTGATTTAGGCCTGTAAAAGCACCTCAGAAAGATTATAACAGTTTGCAGAAGGAATGAGGATGAAACAGGGGTTTATCCTATGGTCTGAAAAGGTTTACTTGATCAAAATTTCAATTTATGAGCTTAAAAAACAGTTCTAGGACCTCAAAATTCTCAAAAGGACACTTAGGGTCTATAGTGCACTCTCTATGACAAACAACAATATCAAGACACCAATTTTATGCAAAAAGGATGCCTAGGGTCTGTAGGAAAGGGTTGAAGGTCACAAAAGGCTTCTTCAGGTCTGCAAATGGCTTCTAAATGATCCAATTAATCAAACTCTATGTTTAAAAACAGTCTTATATATTAGAATCTGTGCAAGTAGGTCCAAGGTTTATAGAAAAGAGCTTTAGGAAGGAAAAAGGGCTTTCTTTAGGTTCGAAAAAGGCTCCTAAATGATTTAATTAGTTGAAGTACTCCTTTAGATCAAGTTATAGGCCTTTTCTTTGAAGAATACCTGGAAAAATGAAGACTTTTGTCTGCGCATAAGGTTTCTGGGGTTGAAGAAGGCTTCCTGAGGCTTCAAAGGTCTTTATAATGCTTATGTCTGTTTCTACAGAGTTGTAGTAGCAGATTGGTGAATTCTGTTTCAATTTTGGTTTAAAAACGGAGTCGGCAGCAATATTTTCGGTCTAAATAGCTCTATCTGCGAGAAAATGGTAATGAAAAAGATGAAAGGTCTAACAATTGGGAGGTTTATATAAATTTTTATCAACAGTGAATGCATTAATGGACTGTCAATTTTGAATTGACAGGGCAGTTTGCGCGCTGGGAGGAAAACCACTCAGTGGTTTTTGCAATGAGCAAAGGTGGTAAGCGGTAACATTCTTGAGGATGTGATCAAATAAGACGTCGACACATAACAAGGAGGAGAAGCCCACCACGCTTTTCGCAAGGTTTGGGGTATGTTAACAGTTGGGCAATGAAATGCATGATAGGAGATAATGGCCGTCAGATGTGGCGGGTGAAGGTCTGATGGCTGGGAGGATGCGATGGAGTATTGGGTTTTCAAAAGGTGTGGGGCTCGGGTTTATGATATGCGATTGGTTAAATATATTAAAACTATGGTTTGATACATATATGGTTGGGATCTGTAATATGACCAATGGGGTTTAGGTAAGTGTGATCTATGTATAGGCGGGGATAATATTAAGTGGGGTATGGAAATATATCGCATGTGGGGAAATAGAACTATAGGTTATAAATAAAATCTGGGTTGGGGAAATATACATAAAGGAATTAATTAATACGTGATAAAGATATAACAAGAGTTAAATACATAGAGTTAATGTGTTAATTATGAAATGTAATGCAGGATGTTAAATACACTAAGTATAGTGTTAACACTGCTATCGGGAATGTATTTCTTCACTGTGGGACCCGAGATATCATTTAAGCATTTATACTTAGGATAAAGAGTTTTTACGGGTTTTTGGTGTATTTTTGAATGAAAATGGAAGTTAAAATAAAGGATTTTTTCTTTTCCAAAGGATAAATATGCATTTTAACTTAGGAAAAGGGGCTTTTTGTGGGGGAAAAGAGTGAAGTAAGGGGAAAAGGGTAGAAATGAAGGGGAAGGGTATTTTTACAAGGGGAATGATTTTGAAGGGAAATTAGTAAATGAAATGACCAATTATCTGTTATCCATGCTTGTGAAAACTGCTTCTACCTACCCATCTGCTACCCTAACATTTTTACTTCATTTTCATGGGTGCATTTGAGCTTGCAAACCCTTATTAATTTTTCTTTTAAACAACAAACTAACTAATTCTATCCTTATTTCTTCCAAGGGCTTAGATTAAGCTGTTGAGCTCCTTATTATTCTCTACTTAACTATTGATCTGTTAAGATTAAACCGTTTGGCTAGATCTTTATTCTCTATCTAACAACATGAAATTTAAAGCATGAAAGGTCAAGATTAAGTAGTTTTACCTTCATGGATTGTGGCATTTTAACAAGCTGCACACAATATTATTTTGCAGTAAAAGTAAATAGTAGTGGCATCTGGATTTGCATCACTTTCATGTTTTATTTTTATCTCTTTTTTGTTTTGGGGTCCATTTTTAATATTCTTTTTAATATTTTTTCTTTCAAGTCCTTTGATTTTTCTTTTAGGACTTTTACCCTATTAGGAGTGAAATAATCAATTTCATAACCACTCATGAACAAGAAGGAAGTCAAATCTCTATCTAACCTCCTCAATTCCTCTAACACCAACAACTTAATCAAACCATGATGAAAAAGAGAAGTTTCATTTCCCTCTGTTTTGATTTGAACCTTATCTGACATTTTCCCTAAAATTCTGTATAAATAAAAAGGTAAGTCAAGTGACCTATTACCCACAAAATGTAGAAGAAGCCTGAGATGATAGTAGTAGACCATGTGAAACCTTCCTTCACAGGTAAAATATTTCTGGATTACCATCAACAACTTTGAATAGTTGTCCTTCATGAAATTCCTAAGGATAGCATTTGTTAGATCAATTTCACTGTGTTCTTACTTGATGAACTCTTTGCAATCCTGCATTGTGAATTTGATGCCTTTAAACCACTGTTCCCCTCCTCTATGGATTCCTGTTTCTTATGAGATGGTCTCTGGTGTCACTGTAAGGTTCATAATTCCAAATTTTGAAGCTGTTCCTGTGAAGCTAGTGGAAAAATCCTTGGAAACCTATAGATGAGAGCCCTGCAACCTCTGACAAAATTGCAAGCAACCAGTTCTTCTGAAAACCTCCATGGAAGTTGGGTATTCAATGAGTAAATTCATGTCCATGGGCTCATACCTATGGAAATGACCACCTTTGTTTGTTTTCCTTGTTGCAGCCATGGGTGCTTTTATATCTTCACAGCCTCGCTTGCTTGATGACACCTGTAAATTTCAAATTTTCCAGCAACCTGCTTGGCTCGATGAAACAACTCTCCAAGGATCGACTCACATGCAAAGATAAAGCGCAATATGACAAAAGGCTAATTGGGGTAAGGTTTTATGGTTTAACTGACAACTCATTCTTCAATCATGACACATACATGCCCAAAAAGGTAATGATGACCTCAAACATGGTTATGTACCACGGTTATGTACCATTGAATTTATCTTAACTGACTTGAATGACCTCCACCCTAACTCCTCCAATCATAGAATGAAACTTCATAGCGAATTTGACAAGACAGGTTAGAAAATAGATTTTCGTAGCGAAGTTAGTTTAGCCTCTAACATATTCGCTACAAAAGTATTAGGCAGTTTCGTAGCGAAAACTATTGTTTTCCTGTGTAAAACGCTACGAAAATTTGAAAAACTGACAAAAGCACCCTTTTTTATTTTAAATGCATGGGGAATGAAAACTGACACCATATGAGGGCTGATGTGACATGAAATGACATAAATGGAGGTGACCATGAAACTTAGGATAGGTTAAAAATGTTAAAAACCCAAAATTTTCCTATACCAACTTGAAATGGCTAAGGTGACCTTATCCTTTTGATGAGTGAACTATATGACCATGTCAAGTAATGTTTCAAAACTTTATGAGTGATAACAGAAGCAAAGCTTCAAATCTATAGAGAAAAATTTGAGCAACTCAGAATGAAAGAAGAAGGCAATATTGCTGCATACTTCCAACACATTGATGAAATAACCAACACTCTGGAAGGATTGTGAGAGCATGTTGATATTATACGAAAGATTCTTAGAACATTACCAGGGAGATTCAACCCAAAGGTATCGGTCTTAGAAAATAGTGCAAATCTGGACAAACTTAGGAAAGAGGAATTACATGGAGTTCTCATAGCATATGAAATGAGACTTGATGAAGAAGAGGGTACTTCACATCTAGAAACTGCGTTCATTGCATCTAAGAAAACCAATAAGGACAAAAAACCTTCAAAGGAAAAGACTTGCACCTGCAAGTGTGAAGAAAATGAAGATGATGAAGAAGGTCTTTCAGATGGAGAATATGCTTACTTTACGAGAAAACTAAAAATTGGTAAGGGAAAATTCAAAGGTAAACTTCCATTGATATGTTTTGGCTGTGGTGAGGTTGGGCATTTCGCAACAAAATGTCCGAACATAAGTGATGACAACTCAAAAGGAAAGAAAGGCTTTAAGAAATTCAACAAGCAAGGAAAAAAGAAAGGATTAAAAAGGAACTTTCTCTCTAAAGAATGTAGCTCTTCATCCGATAAAGACTGTGACAACGAAGAAGAAGGGTTGACCATAGAAGAATTTTCTAAGGAGGCAATCAGGCTTATAAAAGAGCTCAAGGCTAAGAATATCCATTGCAATACTCTTGAAGAACAAGTTCAAGGTCTCAAAATTGAAGTTGAAGAACACAAATGTATTGAAGAGTCACTTCAAAAGAAGTTGGAAGAAAGTAACCAAGAAAGGGAAGCATTATAAGCCGAAGTAGTCTTGCTTTGTAAGGAAGTGAAGAAGGGAAAAACTGCCCAAAACTATGCCAACAGCTCAAGGGAATTGGAAGAACTCATGAACAATCAATGATCTTACAACGACATAATTGGCCTCGGTTACAAAGAAGAAGAAGCAGGACCTTGTACAACAAAATACAATGAACCTATGAGATTTGACATGCATGTAAACTTCATTGGACAAGATTCACAAGAACAGCCTTGTAAGACAATTCCTTGACGAATATTTCCATCCAGGTACCAACATATTTTTCATGGCTATTGTTATTCATGTGGAAAATTTTGTCATAAAGCTGTAGAATGTTGCACGTACCCTAGGAACCAATACAATTCTAGGAGATCTGTCAAATATGAACCTCCCAGGGCTCAACGAAAAATCAATAGATTTGAACATTTAAGAAACAATATGGAATGTTACAAATGTCAAAACTTTGGACACATAGCCAAAGACTGTAGACTTGAAAATCCTCCAAAAGAATCTTCGAAGCCATACAATGAACGAACATGGAAGAAGAAGAAGACTGATAATTGTGCTCTCACTCTCAAGGCTCAAAATAACAAAGATGTGTGGTATGTTGATAATGGTTGTTCAACACATATGACTGGAGATAGAAAGAAATTTGTATCTCTGAAAGAGAAGAAGGATGGAACCATATCCTTTGGAAATGATGGGTCTTCAAATGTTATAGGATCAGGTACCGTCACTCTCGAAAGAAAAGATGTTCTAGCCAAGAATGTTCTATTGGTTGAAAACATGAATCACAATCTGCTTAGTGTTGGAAAAATATGTGATCAAGGACACATAATGCTATTCAACTCCAAAAAATGTGAAATCAGGGAAGGAAGGTATGGTAAAATTGTGGCTACAGCAAGTCAAGCTCCAAACGACAAATATGTTATGGATGAAGAAACTAAAGCATGCCTACTAGCTAAACAAGATGAAAGATGGTTATGGCACAAACGAATGGGTCACATAAAATTTGACAATCTTGTCAAGATGAGAAAAAAGGAAGCAGTACGATGTTGAAAATCTCAAAACCTCCCAACACATTATGTGAGGCCTGTTGGCATGACAAGCAGACAAAAGTAGAACTTAAAACAAAATAACACTTTGCATCACATCCATTGGAATTGATACACACTGATCTATGTGGTCCTGTGAGAACAAAAGTATTAGATGGAGAATTATATTTCATGTTAATGATAGATGACTATACCAGGATGACAGCCGTCAGTTTCCTAAAGAAAAAATATGAAGCATTTGAGTGCTTTAAGATCTACAAGGAGTTGGTAAAAAATGAATCTGATTTGAAAATAGAGTGTCTAAGATCAAATAATGGTGGAGAATTCACTTCCAAATTATTTCAGCAATACTGTGACGAAAATGGAATAAAAAGACAATTTTCAATAGCACGAACACCTAAGCAAAATGGAGTTGCGGAAAGAAAGAACAAAACCGTACAGGAAATGAGTAGAACAATGTTGAAGGACTCAAAATTGGATGAAAAATTCTGGGTTCAAGCAATTGATACGAAAATCTTCAAATTAACCGAAGTCTTCTCAGAAATAATTACAACAAGACCCAATATGAATTATGGAAAGGAAAACCGGCTAATGTAAAATATTTCAGAATCTTCGGAAGCAAATGTTATATCAAAAGAGAAGATCAAAATTTGGGTAAGTTTGAATCACATGTTGACGAAGGTACCTTTGTTGGTTACTCACGCAAAAGAAAGGCCTATAAATTCTATAATCTAAGATGAAAACAGATAGTGGAGAGCATAAATATTACATTTGACAAAGATGGTGTTCTAATGAATATTGATGAGGATCTAGAATCTTTGAAACTTGAGACAGAGGATGAAAAAAACACAGAGAAAATTCTAGAACAAGAAGCAACTATCAACTAGGAAGAAGTAAATAATGATCATCAAGATATACCGGAACAACAAAAAGAAGCTCCTCCAAAGAGAACAAAAGAATGGATCCAAAGGAACCATCCATCAGATCAAATCATTGGTGACATAAATGAAGGTCGACAACTTCATTCATCACAAAAATCTCACATTTGTTTTCTAGCAACCTTTAAGCCTAGTAGTTTTGAGGAAGCCAACCATAATGAACATTGGGTAACAGCTATGAATGAAGAATTAGATCAAATCGAGAAGAATAACACCTGGGAATTAATTCCACGACCAAAAGATAAAAATGTCATTGGGACTAAATGGGTGTTCAGGAACAAATTGAATGAAGATGGACAGGTTACCAGAAACAAAGAAAGATTGGTTTGCAAAGGCTATGTACAAGTGGAAGGAATTGATTTCGACGAAACATTTGCACCAGTTGCCAGAATGGAAGCCATCCAAATGTTTATCGCCTATGCATGTTCAAGAAAAATCAAAGTCTACCAAATGGATGTTAAGTCAGCATTTCTAAATGGAAAATTAGAATAAGAAGTTTACCTCGAACAACCTGAAGGTATTCTACTATCAGAAAAAGAAGACTATGTTTGCAGGTTAAAGAAGGCTCTATATGGTCTCAAGCAGGCTCCCAAAGCATGGTATGCTCGTCTTGATGGATATCTACGTCAACAAGGGTTCAAGAAAGGTACCACTGATAGTAATATTTATGTACAAATAGATAAAGATAATTTAACAATCATTGAGGTATATGTGGATGATATAATATTTGGTAGCAATGATGATAGACTAAGTAAGAACTTTGCTACAAAGATGCAAAGTGAGTTCGAGATGTCTTTACTTGGTGAGCTCACATACTTCTTAGCGCTTCAAATATCTCAGTAAGAGAAAGGAATATTTATATGTCAAGCTAAGTACATCAGGGAAATGCTCAAGAAATTCAAAATAGAAAATTGCAAACTCGTCCTTACTCTGATGGTAACAGGTTGCTTATTGAGCATAAACGACTCATCTAAGGATGTGGATCAGAGGTTGTATAGATCTATGATTGGTAGTCTTCTATATGTAACAGCCTCTTGGCCACATGTTATGCAAGCAGTTGGACAAGTAGTAAGATTCCAAGCAGCACCAAAAGAATCACATATTATTGCCGTCAAAAGAATTCTTTGATATCTAAAGGGCACAACAGAATATGGCTTGTGGTGTCCCAAGGGTAACAATATCATTATTTAAGCCTTTACAGATGTAGATTGGGCAGGAAGCGTTGATGATCGTAAGAGTACCAGTGGAGCAACATTCTATCTAGGTGGTTGTCTCGTATCATGGTCGAGGAAAAAGAAAACCTCAATCTCATTATCTACAACGGAAGCAGAATACATTGCAGCGACAACTTGTTTTACTCAAGTCCTTTGGATGAAACAAACTTTGAAAGATCTTCAAGGACAATTCAGTGAGCCTATTCCCATATTATATGATAAAACTAGTGCCATCAGCATCTCCAAGAATCCTGTCATGCATTCAGAAACAAAACACATTCCCATAAAATATCATTTTGTTAGAGAACAAGTCGCTGAAAAGAATATCAAACTTGAATATGTTGGCACAAAAGAACAAATCGTTGATATCTTCACTAAAACTTTACCTCATGAAGCATTTGAATATCTTCGCCAGAAGCTTGGGATTCTCCCAATTTCTCATTAGATTTTCCTTATTCAGAAAATAAAGGGGGAGTAGAATTGTGTATAGGTCCGCAGGATGGTTGTGTGTCAGGGGGAGTTACCTTTTTCCATTGATGTCAAAGGGGGAGAGAATGTTGTAGGAAGAGGTTTCTTGATCGCAGGGGGAGTCCTTGTGTTTCCATCAATGCCAAAGGGGGAGATTGTTGATTAGTGGTTGTCATTGATGTCAACCCAAGCAACACGAGGGGCTACCCCGATCTTGCATGGGAATTTTGACCCACCAAATTACTATATTCCGAGTCAAAGATATTTTTTATGGTTTCTAATTGTTGACATGTTTCCGCTGATATATGGCTCGCCATGTAATTCTTCACATTTTGAGAGATATTCATGTTTGAAGTTAGTAACCCCAGTTAGTGGGCTAAAACCCCATGGGGTTGTGGCATGACACTAATAATTGGTTGTCGTCATTGAATAGTCAATAATTAATAATTTTTAAGCTCCTAAAATCCCTCCCACGTTCACTTGTTGGAGTCCCTCTCAACCTAAGCATTTATATAAATTGTGATCCTCATATCCTCCTCATTTAGGGATTTCGCTACTCGAAACATGTCATCATGGAATTTTCACTATAAATTTTGTTTTACGAAGGTTCAGAAGCTGAAATGTTTATGAGGTGAAGCCGAAATCCTTAGGAAGCTCGTATAAAAATTTCAGATCATGGTGTGCAATATTTTTGGAGATATGATTTTTGGAAGTTAGGGTTTTTTCAGGCTCCTGAACTTCATCTCAAAGAGGTGACCTTGGGAAAATCGTCATAACTCTCTCTCTGAGTATCAGATTGGAATTCTGTAAAAAGTGGCAGATATTGCATAGACTATAGTTTTCTGTGTATCAATTTCAGAGCCGAATGAGGAATCAGCGACACGTGCCATGCCATACAAGTTCGCTCTACTAAACTAGTCCATAATTAGGTCATTATGAGAGATTGGGCATAACTTTGCCTTGAAGAATCTAAATTGGGTCAGACATGTGGCATTGGAAAGAAGACTAAGAGGAATACTATAGGATCAAAAATCACATATTGGGGATCTGAAATAACATAGATACACTAGATTAAATATCGAGCTCTTAGAAGGCAAGAAAAAACAAGATCATGTGTTGTCAAAGGCTGCAAAGGACCAGACTTTCTAGGGCAGAAAAACAAAGCAAGGTGCAGCAGAGGTAAGCTCCATGTAAGCATATTTTGTATATGCATGTTCATCTCTTAATTGAATTAGGTTCTTTGTATTCTAATTTTTTGTTTTGTTTAGCACTAACATATGCTCTGCAGGATGAGGTAAGCTTTGCTATTATCATGTCATGGGTATTTACTTGAAGAAATTTTGCCGGTATTATATATTCATCAAGATAAGACTCAATGCATGATCTAATGTTCTGAAGAGTGAGAAAGGGTAACATTACAAGAACAACAATAAAGGTGCAGAACAACAGCAAGAAGTTCACCACATCAAGTCTTCACATGGGCAGCACTGCATACAGTCATTGTAAAATTTGTAAAAGTGTCTATCTGCCAAGAATTGAAGAGGAAGTGTCGGGAGGTCTAGGATCATCATTAGGTATTTGTGTCATAGTTGGGGTTATGGTCTAGTGTGTCTTCTTCTTCTACATCATTCTATATCATTGTAAAGTGGACCATTTTCCCTGGTACGGGAGTCCATTCTTCTTTTATTATTCTATAGGGTGGTAGGCTGGTGCATGAAGTCACCAACAGGTTCAAGCCTATGAAAAATTCAGCGTGGTAGGGTGGTGCTAGGGTGAGTTGTATCTCATTGGGAGCCTGCTAGCTTGCGGTTGTAGCCAAAAATTGCATGTGTGCAGCCTGCGGTGGGAAACCAAAACCATAAAATACGTGTGAGATTTGAACCCTGTAATATCATACCTGTACGAAACACTTTCCTTGATCCAACTTCAGACTTGTGCGAACCAGTAAATGAAGAAGAGAAGAATAAGATGCTTTGTGATGTCCAAATGAGCTTGAGGTCACTTATATTTATTGGCTTCCAAGGGTGTCCAATTTCCTGTTAGGCCCGACCTGATCAAATGTGACATTATGGGCTTCAATTCAAAAATAAACTTTCCCTTGTCCAAATTGAGCGCTTCAATTGTTAAAATTGGTCCTCTCAAAAAGAGAAATCTAGTCCCATGGTTGGAATTTGTCACTGAGATGCCAAATTAACAAAATAATATGTACAATAAATGCAATACATCAAGCCCCAAAGAGCTGAGAATATGTGCCACCAAAAAGGCCTTGGTTGTGTCACACAAAATCTGAGTTCTACTTAAGCTCACTGGCATGCGAACACCTTTACCCATGAAAAATCCATCATGATATTTATCCCATAGTCAATATGACTCCAAAATATAATTTATACTCCACATCTATTCAAATCACCTTGTACTAAACTTCATGTTGCAAATCCTGATAAAATTTGATCAAAATTCATTTAGAGAGATAAATTACAAGAAATTTTCCATTTTCAAGCTGATGTGCAAGCGATCAAAGATGAATATGCTAGGGAATGCATGATTGAGATCTCTAAGGGAATATTTGAGCTCCTTTTGAAGGGAGAAAGTTGGTAAATATTATCTGGATGGATGAGACACCATATTGATAAATGATGAGGCTCTTTTAATGTCTAAAACAATTAGGGGCATAATAACATGTATCTATGCATTAACTCCAACAACATCAACATGTTGACATTGAGTGTGAAAAGGAGAAACAAAGTTGAATGATTAGATGTGTAAGAGAGGCATGCTTTCTCTATGAGATTCATCTCCAAGAATCTAAGGAAGTAGCTCAAGAGAGAATCATGGAGTTACCAAGAGGAATTAGTGCTCTAATCCCACTATTAATCTAGGGGTAGATAACTGCATGTTTGGATGAATTTCATTAAAGTGACCCATTCATAAGTACAAGTAAAAGTGACCTTTGGTTTCATTTCCAAAAGGTCCTAATGTTCTTCATATTCCTCGTAAATTAATATTTACAAGAATATTTATAATTTAGCTCAATCCCCAAGGATTAGGTATCTAACAATTAAGTGTCTAATTTTCCTAAATGTTATGACTCCACAACAGGGGAAATACAAGAGGGATTAAATAGGCTAAGGAAAAATACCACAATAAATTAATTATTAGCTATTTGTTGGTTAATAAAGTCTTTAAGATAGTGGGGGGTGTTACCCCTCATTTTGTCACGGGGTAACCGTAGTGAATTATTAACTATTTTTTGGTTAATTGATTCATGGGGAGTGTTACCCCTTATTTTGGCATGGGGCAACCTTAGTTAATTTCTTCAATACCCCTTGTGTTTTTGAACTCTATATAGTTGGGGAGACCTTGCTTGCCTTTATATGTCATGTTAAGTTAGAGGTTTTTGATGGTATATAGTATTTGATGATGCAAAATCCCTTTGTTGAAGCACCCTACAGTTTGAACATGGCATCAACTTCATTCAAACATTTGTGCATCTTCATAGTTCCTGATATAGTTCAGATATCGTGAGGTATTTCATGGTTACCAAGGCACTGGTAAAAATAATTTTGTGCTATTATTCTTATACCAGGGATTCTCATGCCATGCCACATCCCATATTTTTGAAATCTCATCTTATTCACTCATTTTGAGTCACGTGTCACCTAAATTAATAGTTTTTCCACCATGGAGGGCATGTTTTTTCACTCATGATGGGTTATTGTTGGAATATGTAGTCTAGTTTGACCCTCCCCTCACTTATGGGAGGATGTCGGAATGACCTAGGGACATCACATATATCACATATGACAAGTTTGGAGCTAATATGTTGAGGCCATGCCCCCTTGAAAGAGTTTATTCATTATATATGGGAATGTTCACCATCAAGACTGGAATCCCACAGTGGAGGAACACTAGAGGGTTAAATTGCATGCCCTGAGGAAGGATTTAACCTTGCAAGCCTTACACATGGCCTTTGATGCTAATTTGTAGAGACCACCCCCTTTGAAGGGATTTTATTCATGGTTTAGAAGGAGGTTCTATCGTGGAAGAGCCCATGTTGGAGGAAACCTAGAGGGGTTAAGTAGCATGATTGGAGGCCTTTATGGAGGATTCATCTCTTTTGAGGCCTTCAAAGGCTAAAGTTTCACCCTGAATACTCATTCTTCCTTATCTTATGGAGATATCCATATCTTGGGGGGATGTTTCACTTTAATTATTGTACATGTGGCTCGACCACTCCATGTTTATTGTATTTTTGAATAGATAGTTGTATGAAAACTTTGTTTTACTTATCTTAGGATAAATTTGAGGATGTCACATGAAATGCTACTATTTTATTGTAAAGGAAGATGAGCATCGCTCTATAAATAGAGATGTCCTTCCTCATTATCACTTATTTGGAGTTTTGGAGCTTCCACTCCTTTGAGTTTGATTGACATATCTTTCTTAGATAATATGGTTGTGTAAAGGGTTTTTTGCTTGTGGATGATTGTTGTCATTTATTGAATCTTCTCTGTCTTGGTTATTATTTGGTGGTTAGGGATTAAAGGTGAAATGTTTAAGTTTTCTTCAAGCCTACAAGGTTGATCCATTTGACGGTTACATATACCACTTGGAAAGATGATCTTCTATGGTTTTTCCTTCCTTGTTCCTTTGTCTGTTTGGTGATTTTTTGTTTCCTTTATTCGTTCTTCCTTTTGGTTCCACACCAAAATGTATTAAGTAAATTCATTAAATCATAGTTGATATTGTTAGTGAAGGCTTTTCCATTAAGTTCTCCTTCTTATACACCTTGATATTCATTATAGATCTATTGGTGAGGGATTACTCTTCCTCTTGGTTTGTAATCCTTGATCCCTAAACCTTCAAAGAAATAAACAAATTCTTTATAGGGTTTCTTCTTGGCATTTGATTTGGGAGGATCTAGATTACCTCAAAATTCAAAGATATCAAAACTCAATGCAAATGTCGCCATGACATAGAGCTCGATGATAGCTTTATGACGCTACTTCAATGGGCTCAAACAAACTCCTTAAGAGGAAGATACTGTAATCTAAAGTTTTTGTAAAACATACAAAAAAAGAGACAAAGGTGTGGTGTGGCAGTCCCTCTAGGCGGACAAGTGGAAACAGTATGGAGTGATAGGTGGAAGACATACAAAACATGTGGTAGCATGTTTAGTGGACACATGGCATTGACCTTAACATCTGAGCTGGTAGTGATGTGGCAAGGGTTAATGTGGCGGTGACATGGACCAATAAGAGGCCACCATGTCGTAGCCTCCTAATGGCCATGAAGGTTCCAACGAGTGGTTACAAAAAGGCTGGGAAGCAGATTGAACCAACGACACCGATGAAAATAGTTCAATGTGTTACTGGTGCGGTAACGGGCGTGGTTACAAATGGTATAAATAAATAAATATAAAAACAATATCATTCATTTCATCATCCAAAATTGGAGGTTCATGGGCTTTATCCCGTAACCTCCAAACGATTACAACAACTATGTAACCACTTTTCCAATAGATTAATGGTTCTTCATTAGGGGTTAACAAATAATCCCATATTTAAACTTGTTATCATCTCTATAACTCATGAATTGAAGGTCCAGGAGGTTCAACGCATGACCTCTGCGGTTTGTAAATCCCGAAATATCATGGGGAACCTAACTAGCATCGATTTGAACTCAACACCTCTGTGTTATTAAAGAAGCACTTTACTAATTGCGCGACAGACCAAAGGGTGACAGGATTAGCAAAGTGTTTTACTTTGATGCTGTAAAAAATTATGTATGTATATTTTATTAAAAAAATAGTTTTGAAGCTTGATTTTGGACTGTTTTTGCTGCTAGCTGAAGAATTGATACTTGATGTAACATCAAATGTTTAAGGATAATAGAAATGGTCCTTCGGTTGGAAGTTAGACCTGGAGACATAGCTCAAATATTGGGTGAACTCCGCTATCATTTCAATGTTCTTTGTTTTGTTTGTTTCTCTATATTATGCTATTATTGCTTCATTTGCAACTTTATTATTGTTCCTAAGCATTGATTAAGTTAATTTCTCATTCACACTTAAGTAATTTTGCAAACCAATCAAGTTAAAGATCCAGATCAACATTGTAATTCGTTTAATGCATTAGTTTTAATCATTGATGTATATGAATTAGTAGTTTTAAGTTGAAGTGCTAATTTCACATCAAGAGGACAACAATAGGGAATAAAAGGATCTCTTATGAAGAAACAAATACAAAGGAAGTAAATGATAATGAATTGGTTCTTAGTTTATTTGGAGTCGTGGTGGAAATGGAAGACAAAGGGGAGAATATTTTGTAATACTACGAGTGATATATTAAAAAAATATGCAAAGACACTCTTTTCACTTACAATACATAAAGATTACACTAATTCCAAGAACCACATTATATTTAAACAACAACA
Organism: Pinus albicaulis; assembly: GCA_034641835.2. NCBI lineage: Eukaryota > Viridiplantae > Streptophyta > Pinopsida > Pinales > Pinaceae > Pinus > Pinus albicaulis. The sequence goes on from CM076575.1 coordinate 2,036,862,295, forward strand.
AATGTTTTCAAAAAAATGGTCAATGAGACACATGAGACTTGCAATAAAAAATCATAAAATAAATAAATTAGAAAGTACTTTTTCTATATATATATATATATATTTTCTATTATTCCAAAAATAATAGAAAGATAACCATTTTTAGAAAATATTATTCTAAAAATTACCAAATTAATACTTATACTATATTCACTTCCCATAAATATTAACAAAGTTTTTGTTATTAAAATAAATCTTCCAGGAAATGACATGAGAAATTTTAGAACCGACGCGTTTTGAACTACTGAATGTAGTTCATAATCAGGATAATAATATATTAAAAGAAGTTTTTGTTATAAATATGAGAGGAGGTGGGGGAGAGGGGGTGAATCAATATTTTGTGTTACTTCAACTTTTACTTAGTTTTCAATCTTCTTATAAAGTTAACTAAATGACAACATATTTATACATAAGCAAGTAATACATATGAACCATGATCAAGATAAATGCAAGAGCACAATACATCATCATCACATAGAGACACAAGATATTAGGTGGAAAACCCAAATAGGAAAAAGCATCGTTGTTGTTGTCTTTGTCTTCTTTTATTAATAATTAGTAAATCTTATTTTACATCTTGCACTTGCGTAGGTTTGTACCAATGCTTATTGTTATCACCCAAAAAATGATCACCTAGTCATTTCTAACTAGGTGGGTCGAAATACACCATGTAGGATTAATTTTACCATAGTAAAATTACTTTCACCATAAGAAATAATTTAGTAAACCATTTTTATTAAATTATTTCTAATTAAAAATTAAAACACCCCATCAAAATAATTGAATAAATGATTATTTATTTAGTTTTCTCTAGAAAAAATCATTAAATCATTATTTGATAATTATCTCTTAATACCTTTGATTTAATCACCTTGGAATAATTAAATAAATCATTATTTATCTATTATCCTTATTCTTATTTTTGGAATAATTGTTAAATCATTATTTAATAGTTATCTCAAACTCTCACTTTTCTTAATTCTCACAAAGTAATTAATAAATCATTTTATTTGTTAATTACTTCAACCGTTTTCTAAATAATGATATTTCACCATTTTGAATATCTTTTTTCTCTCAAAAAAATATAACAAATTATTCTCAACGGCTAGATTTGGATTTGGCCAATAATTTTATATTATTTTCCAATTCCTAGTTTGGCTCAATATTTTGTTATAGATAAGAGGGTTTTCAATTCATTTTTCATCATGATCATTATCATCGTCACCATTATTATCTCATGCCATTTGAGCTCCCACTTGAGTTCTATCTTGCTATTTGGGTTTTTTTCTGCATATTTTGAGAGAGAAGAATAAGATCGTTGAAGCACAAGGACATTAAAAGGATCCATCCCACGAAGGGGGGTTTATAGACCCATGTTGTAAAAATTCTTCACCAGGTGTTTCTAATAAAAATATTATTCATTTAAAGTCCTTCTATTGGGATATTGCAATTTTCTTTACTACTACTATATGTTTTGGGCTTGCATCATATATTTTCTTGTAGGATGTTATACTTTTTCTTGTAGATCAAAAGTGTAAAAGCGACCACATTCTATTGTTAGGGTCACTTATCACCAATAACTTATGTGAATCATTTTCATACTAGCAAATGGTGACTCCAATTGGTGTAGTAATTTAGAACCTTGGTGACTGCTGTTTTAACCCTCTTTAGTATTATTCTAGTTATTTTTAGCCTCTCAATTTCTATTTTTAGATCTACTCTGCATTTTGGAAAATTGTTTGTTTTTGTTAAGGTTCCGCATCTTTCCGCAGGTCACAGGTATCAGCCGAGCAGGAGAGGAAACAAATTGGGTGAGCTCTATCGAGCGAGTGTTACGAGAACAAAACACACTTTTCAAGGTCTTTCTACGTCCCAATGCACTCTTTAGCCCCTAATCTATGTTCTAATGCACTTTACAGGTCAATACCTGCATTTTGAAATTTTCAAAAACTTTTTAAAAAAATTTACAAAATTTTTCGTGACTATTGCATGTGTGTCGAGAAGGATTTCTTATCTTGCCTGTGTCACAACTAGGTCTGGATACACTTAGAAAACTCTTGTTGAGGAAGGAAAAAGCCCCATAAGGTTTAGAGTACATCTACATCAGTTAGGAAAAGGGTTTCGAAAGTGAGGAGTCTAGTTTGCAGTAGTATCAGCCACTGTTTTTCAGTCATTTTGACAGGTTATAACAGTCCCTTTAGAAACTTTCTCTTAGCATTTCTTCCACTTTGAATCTAGTGATTTATTGCCTCCCTAGGATACGCTTGAGTATCCTTCATTTTTCAGCCATTTTCCTGCCCTTTATCAGTTGTTTACCCTATGTTCTCTGCTGGTTTTCTACATCATTTACAACATATTGTTGCCTATAGATCCCAGTACCTTTGAACTTATATATTTTGGGCCATAAGTGTGTCTTTGAGTAGCTTGTTTTCCACCTCTTTCTTCGTTGTTTATTTTCATTTTTGGGTAGGGTTTGTGTGCTTAGATTGGTTGTTTATTTTACTATCAATTTTCAACATTATTTATAGTTTTTCAGAACTTTATTTTCTGCAGCACATGACATCATAAAACATGCTCAATTAACTCATACACTGAACACACTTTTCACAAACACGTGCACACCCTAAGTGAATGTGAGCTTGGTTAACACTGCCAAGCCAAGAATTGAAACGATCCACATAATAATAATCTCACACACATAGATTAAGCCCATTTAGGCACCAGGGCCAAACAATCTGTGTAGTTAGGTGTAGGATTGGTGAGATAGGCTTCGAATAACACCCATCGATCACTTACATTGAGACATAACAATTGATGTATTAGGGAGCTTAAAATCCTTCACCATCCACGGTCCAAAGTCAGAGTGCATTAGAAACCTGATTTAGAGGGGGTTAGGCTAGGTCATCGTGCGAGCGGTTCTCCTCGGGGCTACCCAACTCATGGTAGGGAATCCCGTGCGATGGCTGATCACCAAGAAGCTCAAGATTTGATCACCCCCGTCGGACGAAGGTAACCATAGTGACCAGTCATAGGAAAACACCCTATACGACAAGCTGTGGGAAATAATTGGTTCTCTACCCCACCTTTCTCTAGAAAAATCTTCTTGCGGGGATGAGATTCCTTCAAGAAAAAGGTCTCTTGTAAGGCCACTTAAAACAATATATCTAGCACTTGTTTGAGGATTTAGAAAAACCATAGGCTAGAGGTAATTTTTCTTTGATAAGACATGTTTGTTGGAATTAGAGTAGCATCTTAATATAACTAGTTTACACTTAGCACACTACACTAGGTGTTTGATTTCTATTTGTTTCTCCTTTTCTCCTATCATCACCCTTTAGTATATCGAGTCATTTTTGTCTTGAAATCATTGTGCCCCCTAGGTGTTTTTTGCGGAGACTTCGTGGCTTTCGCCCCTAGTTTCCTTTAGGACATCTTACTCCTCCTCGTCGAGTTCGAGTTCATGCTCGTAGTCCTCCATCGAGTCCCCATTCTGACTCTGGTTCTTCTACTTCTTCCTGTTTTTCCTTTTATTTTGTGTGCTCCCAACCCCGTATTGCCACCATGTCAGTCACCAATGTGGGTGCAGGAAACCAAGGTGGTAGCCAAGGTAACCCCATAAGCGGAACCTCTATCGGTATGATCACTATTATTCCATTTCTCCCCTATATGGCTGGTTTGATCCTTCTTGATTTCAAACAACTCATCAATTATCCTCTTCTCCATAACCCAAATTAGCCTCCAATGCCTACCAAGCTTCCTTTTGACGTCCCCAAGTATGAAGGAAATCCTAGATAAGACACCAGTGTTAAAAATGGAAACTAGGGCCAAATTCATCTATTATACAACTCATCTATTGGAAATGATTATTTCATTGAATTCCTCTTTTTGAGAGGACCAAAATTGACCTATAGATCACAAAATTTGGATAAGGAAAAATATTTATTTATTCAAAAGAAACTCTATAAGCCATGATTTTACTAAGGCGGGAAAAATTGAAATTTGAATTTGCCTCCAAATTTCAAGGTTGGCTTCACCTCTATAAGGACAAAACATCATGTCTAATTGTATATAAGGGCATTCTCCAATCTCATTTCACTCATCGTAAATATCTTGGGTGATATCTCTGAGGGAGCCACAACTTGGAGAAGCAAGAGGACGAGTTGTTTGGGTTTAATCTATCTCCCTCAGGACCGTGTTCATAGAAGGCAGTTGGCCACAGACTTTAGGGCTATTCTGGATAATGTTTTGGCATGTATTCTGGGTTTGAATCTCTCCTCCAGCAGGACACTTTCCTTATATGGTGTCACGTGTATGCCGCAAGCCTGTATGCCTTGGATCCTCAAGGCCGAGAAGAATTTCTGTGTTGCAGAATAGGCCACAGGCCTATATTTCTTGTCTAGGAAGGTAGATGTCTAGCCAAAGGGCTAATCACCAACATATATAAACAACTAATAATATGAGAGAGGATTATAGGCTCACTGCAGTGATTGTGGAAGCCTGAAAGATGAGGAAAGAAGGTATGACAGGATAATAGTAAAACCCTAACAATTGATCAATATTACAACAGCTCCTTAAGCATGTTTTGTTAGATATGAGGGTTGATTGTGACATCTTCTTATCTAAGGAAATTGTTATTAGAACATCAAATGGCATGTCAATGTTATTGTACTCTCTCTCTCTTGCTCTCTGTTGAATTTTTGATATTAATAATAAATAGTTTTCCCCAAATTGGGGTTTTTCCTTGGCTTGAGCCAATTCTTATGTTCTCTTGTCTTGACTTGTCTTCTACACTTATGTTCAATGTTATTTCTTCAATTACTATGATTTAAAATGGAATAAGAATTGCTAATGGGTTTATAATTTAATGAAGTATTTGACCTAAGCAAAGAACATGTTATCTCTAAAATTTAACTTGGTATCAGAGCACAGGTGAGGACAAGCCCACGATGGAGTAAAAGAGAAAGAAAATACTGTGGAAAATAGGAGAGAAGACTTGATTCATTCTGCATCAATCATGGATAAATCCAATCTGGTGTAAGGTCTGGGATCTCTATAATCCTTCAACAACGAAGGTACAATTTTGTAATGATTTTTCGATGTCTAAAAGTGAAGAAGAAGTCCGACACTTGTAGTCCTAAATAGTCATCCATAGGTAACAAAGTGTTACAGTCCAAAGGGAAACTCAAATATGATGTATGCAAGCTATTTAATTCAGTCGACAGGGGTCTATTCATGAATGACTATGACACATCACGATCATTTCGAAGTATGTTTCTGAGTAGAATTGTAGTCTTTGTTGTAATAAAGAAACATATTTGATCCTCGGTCACCCTACATAAGCATCAACGCAAGAACTTGAAGTGTTAGGTTCGACATTTAGTGTATTTTATAGGTCTAAGAAAAGATTAAAATCCACAATCGCGATTAGGAGAAGAGGTTGAGAAGGAGAATGGCATAGATCTATGGTTTATATCAATCTGAAGTCGACGTTGGGTGACATTGAGCTATATCGATTATTTTCCTTAAGTATCAGTAAGAAAAGAAGAAAAGATGGAACTTGCAAAGTTGTTAGATCAAGTACCAGTTCTGATTAAGAAGAGTTTGGTGTTTTGCTTCAAAGCATACATTTCACAACTTAAGCTTAAAGGAATTGATCTCACATATGACATGGTCCAATATTGTAACACACATCCCCCCTCATTGACCAGAGTCCAAAGATGATTTAGCAGGAAAATCGATTTTATTGAAGGGAATTTTTTGCAACACATCCAAATTATAAGGATGTGGCCCTGTTGTTGAGGGTTAAGTAAGATGGGCTAAGGTATTTCCCGTTGGCTTAGCAATATATTGGTCAAGAAGCCACTCCAGGGGTCTTAGTTGATGAATGATGTGTGTTACGAAAATGTGATGACTATTTCCAACAAAGACAAATCATGATATAAGAGATGCAACCCTTGCAAACGTCACTTGGATGTTTTTCAGAAGGAAGACAAAGCTAATCGAGAGATACTACAAAGAGAGACCGAGTAAGTGAAAAAATGATATATTTCCATATGGTTTTTCATCCCATTATGCAAGGATGACAAGAGCAGATCGAAATTTGGTAGAAGACCTTTTTTCTGATGGTCAAATTCAATTTTTGATGTCCACTACTACTCCTGCATGGGGAGTAAATCTTCCAACTCATACTATTAAAAAAGAAAAAGGTACATAAACTGAACCCTAGTAAACCTTAACGTAGAAATAATGAAGGCTGTTGGAATACTAGTAAATTATGTAAATAATACTTTAATTCTCGATGGAGAGTTGCATTACAAATGGATAGTTTGAGACTGAGGTCATTTTATTTTCCCCCAAGAAGTTTGGTTGTGCCTGCTACATGAGGCCTTTATATAGGTTTACATTATAAGGGTTCAGTTATTGGCGAGTAGGTGCTTGTCTGAAGAAGACTATATATAGTGATATATGGTTGGATTATTTACAACCTTGGAATATTCGTGCGAAAGGCGAATGAAGCCCGCTCTCAAAGAGGTTCATTATTTGGAGGCAGAGAATAAGATGCTCAGGAATCATTAGTTGTCATGGATCAGTGGAAAATATATGTTCTGACTAATTATCCTCTTTACAACTATATTGTTGTTTACCTTCTTGTATTTGTCCATAAATTTGTGCACATCGATACCAAAGCACCTCTTCAAATGATTCACAAGATATTAAGTATTTTATTCGAAGCATAGATTTAACAATGTGAAGTCGGGAAGTGCACCATGTTGTTTTGACAATTTGCATGAGGTTGTTCCTACCATCCGAGAGAAGCAAAATGATTGAGAAGACAATTTATCATATTTTGAGAAAGACAATGAAATTACTCACTATCCTGCATTTGTTCAACACTAGTGATAATAGAGGCCATCAATTGTATTCATGTCAAGAGTCCTTGATGAAGGTTAATAATTTGTCTGAATAATATTTCCATAATTCTTATGGAAAGTGAGACAATACGTTTGCATACCTCATGTGGGCTAGTGTTAGTAAAACAAGACCTCACTGACAATGAATCTTGTGAACAAGTGATTGAGTGACACTGTTTATGATAAAGGGAGTGACCTAGTAAATTGTGACCTATGATTGAACTTGGGTTATATGGTCGGGGTCTTCTTGACATCAATATTGTAACATGAAGCATAGTTGTCATAACAACTTGGTAAATATTGCAATGAACTTGTAGCAATAGAGAGAGAGAGAGAGCATAATAATTCAAGGTTATAATTGACGTGAATCTCTTAAGGAGGAATAGTCTTCCAGTAAATATGAAGATCTAGAGCTATTAGTCCAAGATAGAACTGTGTGGTTACCTCTACGATGTGTAGCTCTATGCTATGTATGGCATCAACATCATTTATGCTCTCCTTTTAGTCCAACATTATGAACAATCTCATTACAATCTTGTAGCTATGGTAATATGCTATAACTCCAGTAAACTGGCAGTCTTGTTCATAGTCGAAGTTGTGAACAAGAAAAATGTAAAATTGGATAGCTTATCTTTTGGAAGGTTTCCTATTAATAATAATCTACAGTGATCTACCAAAAAAAAAAAAATTGCAACGCCTTTGATAAGAGCAGAAACTCTCCTGAAGTCGTAGCCTCATGGTAAGTCTCATCTCTCATATAGGAATATCATGATTTAAGTCCATATGATCACCTTAAGAGGGAGTTATAAAGTCGCCAGATTAATATCATATGGATACATTCTCGATATTCAAAGAATATATTCAGCTAATGATGTCATATCTCATTTGAAAATTATATGTCTTGATTCAAAGACAATTTATGAACAATTGCTCACTAAAATAATATGATATGTAGTTCATCACAAAAATTTCTTGGACTGAAAATATGGTAGATGGTAAAATCACATCTACGTGCTATATCTCTTAAGGTCCACCTTTATATCTACAAAGTGGATGGATTTGATGATGAGAAATTTTCACTTTGAGACAGGCTTAGGCTTATGATCTCCCTAAGCAAGAGGGAGTAATAACAATGAAATATTTCCTTCATCTAGATATGTGAGAAGCAGGGGATTACTAAGTGCTGCTAAGATCTCTGTTGTTAAAATGGATAATTATAAATCAATATTTTTTAATATATGTATGTTGCTGGGTATGACCATGAGGCTTCCATTAACGACCCGATCAACAATATCATCACCAAGATCTAGTCTTGATTTTTAGAATGCAACTTGGCACTATCCCCTATATGAAGGGATATTTGGTTAAGATGGAACATTGAGCTCTGGGATCTCCTGGTGGCTTGAGGTACTTCCTGAAGATATGAAAGAGCATAGGGTGTGTGGTTCACCTTCCCCTATAGGTGTGTTGTGTACAGGGTGAGTGGTTCACCTTCCCCTGTGATACCTCATTATGAATGACATGTGTTTATGGTGAGTGGTTCACCTTCCCCTACGATTGATGACACATGTGTGTAGCGTGAGTGGTTCACCTTCCCCTACGATTGATGACACATGTGTGTAGGGTGAGTGGTTCACCTTCCCGTACGATTAATAAGATATGAATAATATGAGTGGTTCACCTTCTCCTATGGCATATGAACAAGATGAGTGGTCCACCTTCTCCAATGAACACCTTAGTGAGAGATCAAAATATGCATCTATTGGTTGTCACATGTAGACATGTCGGTGGGATGTGGTTCATCCTTTCCCCACTTTTAGGATGTTCATTCCCTACGAACAATGGTTGACATGCTGGTGGGACATGGTTCATCATTTCCCCATGTGTAGGATCCTTCCTACAATTGTTGGTTGGCATGCATGTAAGACGTGGTTCATCCCTTCCCTACTCTCGATGGTTTATATGCGTGAAGGATGTGGTTTATCCTTTCCCTATGTATGGTTGTGACATGTGTGTGTAGTATGTGGTTTATCCTTTCCCTACATATGGTTGTGACATGTGTGTGTAGTATGTGGTTTATCCTTTCCTTAGGTATGGTTGTGACATGTGTGTGTAGTATGTGGTTTATCCTTTCCCTACGTATGTTTGTGACATGTGTGTGTAGGATGTGGTTTATCCTTTCCCTACATAGGGTTGTGACATGCGTTTGTAGGATGTGGTTTCTCATTTCCCTACCTGTGGTTGTGAGTAGGATGTGATATATTATTTCCTTGCTGGTGTTCCAACATCATCCTACCCATGTAATTTGGGACACATGGGAAGTACCTGTCATCTGGATAATGATTGGGTAAAAGTGGTTAGGGACCATAGCACTACCAATGGACGCATGATGTATTTCTGTACTCCCAATGTCTAGGATGCATAATGTTCATTAACTTGATCACTTGAGATAAATATTGATTGAGGTTCAACCCCTGGTTATGAGGACTAAATTTTTTCAGTGGAGAGTGACTCACTCTCGATCGATTCTTATTCATATGCACATCAGTGTTCAACAAAGATGAAATTATATGAGATATGTAGAAATCAGAGTGACAGGTGTCGGATATTGGAGTGTAGATCAGAGTTGGCGGTAGTGCAAAGTGCATGGATGTAGATGTCAATAGCACAAAGAGTCCAGTAAACATGTGCAGTAGCTAGCAGCAGTCAGGAGACTCTGACAGATGAATTATAGTGATTCAATTGTTTGGAGGAAATTCAATTTCAGAAGTGCTGAACGCAAGAGTTTCATGTGCGAACAACACTAGAGAAGTGTTGCATGCAGAGGTGCATGTGCGCATGCAAGGATATTCCAAGGTACCAGATCGAGAAAAATTGACTCCTTTATTGTTGAGAGGGATTGTTGAAATTTGCAACGAGAAACAGTGAAATTGGCATCTAGAAACAACATGACAACACACACACTAGTGGGGGACCACATGTCATGTAGTGATGGGTCTCATCAATACATTAGTGTGAAATTCAATTTATTTTTTAAATTGGATATGTGTCAAATATAATTAAAGAGTGGATTTTAATTGTTTCATGATTCCTTGTAGAATATACAATATATGATAGAGGGGTTTTGACTAGTAAGCTTTCCCCGAGCAATTATCTGTGTTGTGGTTTGATTGATTCTTCTTTGCTTCATGTGATTGGGGATTGTGTTTAATTTCTGCAATCGATTTGTAGAAGTGATTCAATATCTAGCTTTAGTACATTGTTAGATTGGATTGAATCCATGATATACATATTTTTTGTATAATTTCTACACGGTATCAGAGCACAGGAAATCAAAATAGTGAAGGGAAAAGCTGCTAAATTGGGAACGACTTCGGTCGGATTTCGTGTAAGAGGAGTTCAGACGGAACACCAGAGATGGATCTTCATCTAAAAATGAAGATGAAGAAGATTTTTCTTTGGCTGCCAAGGAAAAGAAGGGGAAGGGGAAGAAATTCCATTGAAAATCTGAGTCCAAAGATGGAAAGAAGCGAGATATGTCCAGGGTGAAGTGTTTTCACTGTCATGCACATGGGAATTATGCTACTAACTGTCCACAAAAGAAGAAGAACAAAAAGGCTGGAGGATCTGCAGCTGGTGAGTCTTTGGCCGCACAATTTGAGCTTGACTTCTCATTGATCGCATGCATGATGTCAAGTGCATTGGGACCTGTGTGGTATTTGGATAGTGGTGCTTCCTTTTACATGACAGGAGACAAGGAAATTTTCAGTAGCTTGGAGGAGAAGGATCTCCATATGCATATTGAAATGGGTGATGACAAGCCATACAATGCTACCGAGATTGGTACCATTACCTTCCAGAGGCAGTCAGGTAAACCCTTTTAATCAAAAGATGTAATGCATGTACCGGGTTTGAAGAAAAATTTAATCTCAGTTGCAATGTTGGAGGATAGAGGCTATGATGTTGTTTTCAGTGAAGGAAAATCTTTCACACAAAACAACAGGAAAATCCAAGAAGATTGGGGTTCAAGTTAAGAATCTCTACAAGCTAGATGTAGGTGGCTGCGCAACATTGATGGGCAAGGTGGAAAAAGTGGTGAGTCGGGATGAGGGCGAGCTATGGCACAAGAAATTGGGCCATCTTCACCACAGAGCCTTGAAATTCATTCAACAGATTTCTACGGGTCTTCCCAGGGGTACACTTGCGCAGTCAGACACATGCAAGGGATTTACTATGGGAAAATATGTAAAGGCCACCTTTCATGAGAAGGAGAGTCGAGCCACGAGGATCCTTGAGAGATTTATTTGTGGACCATTCTCTGTTGTTTCGACAACAAAACATAAGTACTATGTGATATTTGTCTATGAATTTTATCGTAAGTGCTGGATCTACTTCATGCAGAAGAAATATTATACATTCTCAAAGTTTTTTGAGTTTAAAGCACTGGTGGAGAAATATACGGGGAATTAAGTGAAGGCTCTTAGGAGCGATAATGGTGGTGAGTACATCTCTAACGAATTCAATAACTTCTGCAACAAAGAAGGAATTCGAAGATAACTGATAATGCCTCATAACCCACAATAGAATGGGGTCGCTGAAAGAAAGAACAGAACGATTTTGGGTGCAGCAAGAGCGATGTTGCATGATCAAGGCCTACCGATGCATCTGTGGGTGGAAGCATGCAAAACTGCGGTATTTGTGCAGAACCATTGTCCTCATAGCCTACTTGGCATGAGTACACCAGAAGAGGCTTTCACTGGTAAAAAATTTGATGTTTCACATTTTAAGATTTTTGGCTCAACTGTTTATGTGCATGTGACCAAAGACGCCAGGAAGAAGCTGGAACCAACAGTTGAGATTTGAATTTTTGTGGGGTACACTGAAACACCCCACAACTATTGCATGTATTTTCCAAAAAAAATAATGATTTTTGTGCGACGGGATATAAAATTTGATGAGGAGAAAGCCATGTGATTGTCCCTTGAGAGGGAGATGGATTTGCATGGAGAGGAGGAACTCTTGGTTCCCAAGGATGAGCCTCAAGATATGGAGCAGCCACATGCGGAGGATCATGGAGTGGAAAAAAAAACTCATGTAGAGCCATCCATCAGAAATGGTAGAAGGCGCACCACAGAAGCTAATATATTGAGACTTGATGTTGTAGAGAATGTAGGAGCCCCTACTTCACATCTTAGATAGAGATAGTCTCCAGACATGTTTACTGTATACATGGCTCTTATGAGCAAATGTATTGTGACTGAACCATATTCCTTTCAGGAGGCAGTGCAACAACCAATTTGTGTTAATGCAATGGTGGAGGAGTATGAATCCACTGTTAAGAACAGTGCATGGGAGATTGTCCTAAGACCGGTCGACAAATCAGTGGTTGGATCTAGATGGATCTACAAGGTAAAGCAAGCTGCTGATGGGAGTGTGGAGAAATACAAGGCGAGATTTGTGGCCCGAGGATTCTCACATATTGAGGGGATCAATTATGATGAGACTTTTTCCCCAGTTGCAAGGTACTCTTACATTAGATCCATCCTTGCACTCTTAGCGCAGATGGGTTGGCGCATTCATCAGATGGATGTGAAAAATGCATTTCTCAATGGAGTTATAGAGGAAGAAGTGTACATAGAGCATCCAGAAGGTTTCGAGATATTCGACAGTGAGTCGCATGTGTGTCGACTCAAGAGAGCATTGTGTGGGTTGAAGCAAGCACCTCGTGCTTGGTACACTCGGATAGACAACTATTTCACTAGGTTGGGCTTCACCAAAAGTGAAGATGATGCAAACCTATACTAGATTGTGGTTGAGGGTAAGATATTGATTATTGTACTTTATGTTGATGATCTAATTTTGACTGGTGATGAGAAATTGATACACTCATGCAAGGAAGATCCTGCAAGGGAGTTTGAAATGAAAGACATGGGACTCCTTCATTATTTCCTTGGTTTGGAAATATGGCAGCGAGATGGTGAACTTTTTTTTTCTCAAGGAAAGTATGCCAAAGAGATACTGGGTAAGTTTCACATGGAAATATGCAAACCCATGGACACTCCTCTTCCAGGAAATTGGAGGAAAGAGGATGCTAGTTTTGGAGAGGTAGTGGATGCTACTGTCTAAAGGCAGTTAGTTGGTTCACCGATGTATCTAGTGAACACCAGACCAGACATTTTCTACGCAGTTAACCAACTGATTCAAGCTATGGTTAAGCCTATCAAGCTCTTTTGGAATCTAGGGAAGCATGTCTTGAGATACCTAAGGGGCACATCAAAGTATGGATTATGGTATAAACGGACAGAGGTAGTGAAGCTTCAAGGCTTCATAGATGCAGATTGGGCAGGCAGTCCATCAGACAGAAAGAGCACATCAGGAGGGATCTTCAACATAGGATCAACAACCGTTTCTTGGTACAATAGTAAGCAGCGATATGTGGCACTCAGTTTAGTGGAAGTAGAGTACATGGCGAAAATTCAAGCTGCATGTGAGGCTTTCTAGATGAGAAAGATCTTGGTTGGTTTGTTTGGTTCTCAGATGGATCCAATAGTGATACATTGTGATAATTAGAGTTGCATTAAATTCTCGATTAATCCTGTGTTTCATGATAGGTCCAGGCACATAGATACCTGATACCACCATCTCAGAGATTGTGTGCATAGGCGAATAATGTTACTTTAGTACATTCCCACAGAAGATCAGGATGCAGATATTCTGACGAAGGTGCTCACCAGGAGAAAATTCGAATACCATAGAGGCAGGATTAGGGTGAAGGATACTCCCTTTCTTGTTGAGAGGGAGTGTTGAAGTTCAACAAGAAATTTCAGCACCCACACTAGTGTGGGACCAGGAGGTCCAAGCAGTACCTACACTAGTGTGGTACCATAGGTCTTAGCAGCACCTACACTGGTGCGGGCTAGATTTGATGCAGGTCTATTTTAGTTATCCCTTAATTAATATGGACAATAAAAATGTAATCTAATCTAAAAATAACTTGTAATAGTTAACTAAGTGTGATAAAATCAGTTAGCTCATGGAATTAGAGTTGAGGGTGGTTGGTGAGGCATGCAGAGTGATTCTATGTTTTTTAGAGTTCAAGTTGCAGTTAAGTGCATGAGTTTAATGTATGAGTAATTAGTTAACCCAGTTAGGTGAGTTAAATTCAATTGAACTAGTTGTAATTGTTTGTTGCACTAGTGAGATATCAAGTGAATTAAATAATATTTAATTCACATGCAGTGATCTTCCATGCAACTGATGATTTACTATTAATAGCTGCATGCATGTCAATTCCAATGGAGACCCAGTTGAGACAAAGGTTAAAGGGAAGTTGACTATCAGTTGTGTTATTAGAAAACTGCCCAGATGCAGTTAAAACACCACAGGATTTCCCATGATAATAGCATAGTTGAGGAAGGCTAAAATTCCTAAGGAATAGGGATTGCATTCTGCATGAATTGCATGAGCAAGGTAGGCTAAGAATTGGCTAAGTGTTGGACCAATTTTGTCTGGATCAGTGTGAGACGATAGGCATATTGCAAGAGAGTCTTATGAGAAGAGTGCATTGTAATTGTTTCATGATTCCTTGTGGAATATACAATATATTATAGAGGGGTTTTGAGCAATAATATTTCCCCGGGAAATTATCTGTGTTGTGGTTTGGTTGATTCTTCTTTGCTTCATGTGATTGGCGATTGTATTTAATTTACACAATTGATTTGTAGAAGTGATTCAGTATCTAGATTTTGTACATTGTTAGATTGGATTGAATCCATGATATACATATTGTTTGTATAATTTCTACAAGATACATATATGGTGCATGCCGATAGAATAGCATGGATTGACAGATGGAATTCTCCCTAGTTGAGAGGGAGTGTTAAAATTGGAAACTAGGGCCAAATTACTCTATTAGACAACTCATTTGTTGGAAATGATTATCGCATTGAATTTCTCTTTTCGAGAGGACCAAAATCAACCTATAGATCACCAAATTTGGATAAGGAAAAATATTTATTTATTCAAAAGAAATTCTATAATTCATGATTTTATTAAGGCGGGAAAAATTGAAAATTTGAGATTTGAATTTTCCTCCAAATGTTAAGGTCGGATTCAACTCCATAAGGACAAAACACCATGTATAATTGTATATAAGGGCATTCTCCAATATCATTTCACACATCTAAAATATCTTGGGTGATAACTCTGAGGGAGCCACAAATTGGAGAAGCAGGAGGACGAGTTGTTTGGGTTTAATCTATCTCCCTCGGGACCGTGTTGATAGAAGAAATTTGGAGGCATACTTTAGGGGTATTCTAGATAATGTTTTGGCATGTCTTCTGGGTTTCAATCTCTCCTTCAGCAGGATGCTTTCCTTCTATGGTGTCACAGGTAGGGTGCATGCCTGGATGTCTTGGATCCTCAAGGCCGAGAGTCATTTCTATGCTGCAGAATAGGCCACAGGCCTATATCTCTTGTTTAGGAAGATAGATGTCTATCTAAAGGGCTAATCACCAACATATATATTAAAAAAAAAAGATCATAGAGGATTAGAGGTCTAACACAGTGATTTTGGAAGTCTGGAAGATGAGGAAAGAAGGTATGACAGGATAACAGTAAAACCCGAACCAATGATCAATATTACAAAAACTCCTAAAGCATGTTTTTCCATATCTAAGGATTGATTGTGAAATCTTCCTGTCTAAGTATATTGTTATTAGAAATCCAAATGTCAAGTCAATGTTGTTGTACTCTCTCTCTCTCTCTCTCTCTCTGTGCCGAATTTTTGATATTAATAATAAAGGGTTCTCCCCGTCTTGAGCTAATTCATGTGTTCTCTTGTCTTGTCCTGTCTTCTGCACTTATGTTCAATGTTATTTATTTAGTTACTATGATGTCTAATGGAATAATAATTGCTAATGGGTTTATAATTTAATGAAGTACTTGACTTAAGAAAAGAACATGCTATCTCAAAAATTTAACACCCACAAATCATGTTCGCTCATTTCACATGTGGTGTTCATCCAATTCCATCACTGCAGACTCCATTCATCTTCACCTCTTCCAAAAAAACCTTACTAGAGATGTTTCCAAGTGGTACGTGGACCAACCACATGCCTCCCATTCCACTTTCGCGACTTTTTCCAAATCCTTTCTATCCTACTTCTAGCTACCTCTCCATTATGACACTGATACCAAACTCTTCACTTTTTTTTTTCAAACTTCCACCACCCACCTTTTTGACCATGTCCAAGAATGGCACATAAGGAGAAGCATGTGTAGAACCCATGAATTTGAATATCGTGTCTATATGGATTGGTTCCTTAGAACTATTTTGGCCCCCATAGGTAAATATGTCACCTCTCACTTCCCCCAGTCTAAAGAAGATGCGCTCCATATTGCTTTGAAATATGACCTAATCTATGCAAAATTAGGTTGTTTTTATACTGTTCTCCACGATATGCCTCGGCCTAGCACTAATAATGATCTAGGGGCATCTCATGTTGTTGGCAATATTATTGGATCCATCTCACACCCTCAACCTCCACCATACGCTCAAAATCATTTGAGTTATGGTCAACCTTAGGGGGGATCAATTTCGCTTACACCCATCCCCCCCCATGCTTCACATGCCAACTCTTATCCAGGTACCAGCACATCATATGCATGTTCCCATCCACATCAAAAAATTCCATGAATCATTACTATCCTTATGCACCGCCTAGTGGTCCAGCTCCACTGACACCAACACCTCAACCTCCCATGGCTCCTCCACCTCTGCCACAACAACAACCACCTACTCAAGGTCAAGTGTATGCAGAGTGCAACCAATCCTCCCAACCCCAAGATAAGGAATAAGGGAAAGGGTAACCAAAACCAAAAATTTCAAGGTAATCAGGGAAACCAAGATCCACCACCTAATGCCCCCAAATGTGATCAACCTAATCCCACAACCCAACAACATGGCATACAACTCAGAAAAAACAAGGCTATTTGAATGAAAAAACCTTGCACCTGTTGCGGTGTATTCGACCATTAAACTCATGAATGTCCCCTTTTACCTCATATGCATCAAGTATGGGTAGATCAAACAACTTCTTCTAGAGGAGCTCAGCCCATTGTTGCACCTCCTCCTCCTCTTGCTTCATCACAACCAGTCGTTCTTACCAATCCTTTTCCTCATCAAGGATATATAACTGCCCAACCTGCATAGGATGATGCAACCCCTCAACCTTGACAATCTAGCTAGAACAATTAGCATATCCTTATAATGAATTTTGATGAAGTCAACACCAAACAAGTTAACCTCGAAACTTGGTCACGCCAATATGACAATCCCATTGAAAAGTCAGCAACTGATCCCCAAACTAAAGTTACTAACATGTCTAAAACATAAATAAAATAAAATGACACTAAATACAATGATATATGAAACTTTCTAATAGGGATGTCCAAAAAACACATGAGCATATAGTCAAATAAACAAGAATAAGTGAATCATAAAAAGAGTGATCCATACAAAAATGTGCATCAAATGCATGTAACATTTTTTTTAAAATAATGTGTAATAAAATAGTTTTGTTGTTGTTGTTGTTGTAAGAAAGTGAGATTTTTTATATTATAAAAAATATACATAGATTATAGACATGAATGTATGGAGTTTTCTGAGTGCAACACAAAAATGTGAGCAGAGGAATGAAGTGTAGGTCGTCTTCCCATGAGAGGGAAACCAAGCAGTCTCCCACAGAACTTGGAGTCTGATTGTGAAAATGAAAAAAAAAAACTTGGGAAGCTTAAAGCAAGAGCCATCTTCCCAAAACTGGGAAACTAGATGGCTTCACAAAGAGTTCAAATACAATACATAGGCCACGGGGTGACAAAACTTAGAATGAACATCGTTGAAACTAGACAAACTAGAACAATGAAGAAACACGAAAGTAGTAACCTCTAGGATAGTTGAATCCTAGAGAGAATTCATGCTTGGGGTTAGGTTTGGATTAAATTCGCGCCTTTCTAGACTGGATTTTTCCATATGGTCCGACTTCTGAGCAAGCCTCTTGCTTACCCTTGGAGCTAGATAGTGCTACCTACGCTTTACTATTGCCTTCTTCGCCTAATCTTGCATTGTTTGGAGAATATTCATCCACCTTTTCCTAAACAATTAGGTAGCCAAAGGAGCTTGTATCCTGCTAAGAGGGCACTCCTATAATAGTTTGGGCAACACTGGTGGGGAAATTCTACGAATTTCTTGTTGTTTCTTCAGGCTTCTGGCATCGAGAGCCTTTAATTATTGGGCCTCTTCCATGCATTTCTCTAGCTGGGGGATCCGAGAAAGGAGGGCAGCTAGGGTGGTGGAAATATGTTTTTTCCTTAGAAATACCTATGGAACTAGAGGACATCAAGGATAAAGGAGTAGGCAGGAATTCAATACCAATGGACTTGGATAAATTTCATAGCGAGAGACAAGTTCTGTTGAGTTGAACATTCATCTCAGCCATATATCATTGAACATGTTAGTCATCAGTAATTTTTTGCCTTGATGATGACTAAAAGACTATCCTGATATTTCAAGAAACAAGGGTCATAAACATTGTTAGTTCTAGAAATATCATTGCCTTCATTATCCTCTAGATAATTTTTCACTATCTCATCACTCCATAATGTCTAGCTTTGCTTATTAGTGCCAGAAAACCCATTAGATGCTTGTATCACCCATTCTGTGCATATGTATTCACTTTTGGCCCAAATCCTCTGTTTTGTTTTGCCTAAAATTCCTCACTACCACCTAAACCTACCAATCAAACAACGTTGTTGTGTCTCTCATGATACTCCCAAACACTGATGGTCTCAAATTGTCTCTGTAGACCCTTTGGATAGTCAAGTATGTTGGGTTTTGGATCTTCAATACACTAAGCTTATCATAGATCCTATCTTACACTTGATGATCCCTAAATCTAAGTCTCAGTCCAAAATCCATGTCCAAGAAAGCCTCCATTAGGTCACCTAAGGCCTCACTGAGTCATAGGATGGATTTGGTGCCCTACAAACTATGGCTTCCTGGATGAAGAGATTTTGTTAAAAAAGGAATAAGGTCAAGCAATTGGATCCAAGACTCATCAACAACCATACAAGAAAATCCTCCTTGGCTTAGAGCACAAATACTACAAGGGACAACTGCCCTTGTTCAAATTTTTGCAAGAAATGATCAAGGTTGCCATCAACAATGAGAAGAAGCAAGGTAATAAGATGAAATCATCTCCAGGAGGCATCCACAAACAAGAGAAAGGCAACATGGCGCTACGCAAATTTACCTTCGATGCTGCACAAAGTTCGGGCGCTGCGCAAACGTAGTCCCAACCCGCCCGAAGACTGGAAACCGTGCCTTTTTTGCCCGAAAATTTCACTCTTCCGCCCAGGCGCTGCACAAAATGACCGCCCGTTCGGCCTGACGCTGCGAAAACATACGCTTGACCCGCCCAGACGGCATGAATACTGCCCGGCACTGCGCAAAACATTGTTCAGCCTCCCCAGCGTTGTGCAAACATGCAACTTGACCTGCCTAGAACAGAGGCGCTGCGCAAAGTTTTAGAGAGGTGCCAAAGGTTCCAGAAAGACCCCAATGCACAAATTTATCCTCCAAAGGTGCCTCCAAGACTGAAGATAATTGAGGAAGGTGGTAAGTAACTTTCCTCTTTGATTCCCCAAAATAAATTTGCAAAAAATCTTGTTTTTTAGTGGTGAAAGTGAAAACCCTAGGTCAAAATCAAAGAGAACAGTGGCACTCCTGAAACCAAATTTGATAGCAGAGAGTGTGAAGGGGGTGGGGGGGGAATCAAGTCTGTTACTATATTTATTATTAAAATCCTCAAAAACCACTAAAAACCTCAAAATCCATCTCCTAGCTAAAAGTTGAAATCAGTTTCATTCCTCACTTGTTTTTTGCCACTAAAAAATCAATTTCCAAATCAGCTATCTCCCATCACCATGTCAGAGATGGACAACAATAGTGATAGTCAAGGCAACCAAAAACCTTCAAAATGAAAGCACAAGGGAGGGAAAATTAAGAGGTTGGAACCCCAGAATACAGTGGCATGACATCCTCTCCTAGGATCTTGGCATGGTTCCAAAACACAAGGTGTTTTCAGTTCTGTAAGAGGGTCAAGAAGGTGAAGAGAAATCCTGAGCTTACAAGGCTCCTCATCCTTAATTTGCAAAACCAACATTCAGACCTTGCAGGGATAAAACTTGAGATTTTAGCAAGGTCCATATCTGAGGCCAATGATATCCCTTCAATGGGTGAGAAATGGTTTAAGAATGGTAAGCTAGAAAGAGATTTGTTTTTTCCATTTCTCAAAAGGAGGTATAGACAGGGCAGTATCACTATTTTTCCTTTCTCACATCTCAAACACAGGTATGCACCTTTGATGTTGACTATCATGAGGTACTTCGCCTATGAGGGGAGATACTCCAGCGTCTATACCTATCATCTTAGACTCCTTATGCATTTTACAGGGGTTAAGGCACTTGACCTACCCTACTATCTCTATAGGAGTATTATGAAAATGTGTTTTGTTGTTCAAAGGAGGAGTTTTCCCCAAAAAATGTCTAGCTTGTTCCACCATTCCTTGATCAAGATGGTGGTTGAACATTAGCTAGAACAACAAGGTGTACCTTGGGATGCTTTCATAACCAATGAGTTCTTTTCAAACCCACAACATCCTCATCAAAAAAATCTGCCTTCCTCATCTACACAAGTACCCTCACCATAGACACACATCCCTTCCTCTCCTTCTCTTGATGCATCAAGTGAAGCAGGAAGTGAACATCAAGAATCCCATGGAGATCAGGGTGAGGGAGAAGAAGTCAGTGAGGAAAACACTGAAATAAATGAAGAAGAGGCAGAGGATATGGGCAGTGATGGGGAAAATAGTGATAAAACACAAGGCAGTGAGCATGATGAACAAACAGATCAACAACAGGATGAATAATACAGTCAGCATGATGCACAAGGCAACCAAGGAAATGTGCATGACAGTATTGACAGTAGTCAATACTGTCATGACACTAATAATTTTTTAGATGATCAAGAAACTCAAAGTGATAATGCAAAAAATGAACAAGTAGAAAACCTCAGTAAAGAACAAAGCCAATATGAGGCTGATGGCAGTGATGAGGGTGAAAGCAATGATGAAAACATGGTCAAAACTACCATCATCACCCCTCACATATGCACATACTACAGAGGACAAAGAGATGTGTTTGCTGCCTCAAAAAGGCAAAGGGCCATCTCTCCTCAAGCTATCAAAACAATGGACAAGGGCAAGAAAAAGGTGGGAAATATTGAGCAGCAAGGAAAGGTAAGGAGGAGTAAGAGACTGAAGAAAACTACTCAAGGGCCTGAATTCATTAACTTAGACAGTGATGAGCAGGATGAGGAGATGACCACTAAAATGCTGCTCCTAGAGAAAGATGCACAAATCAAAGAGTGGGAGGAGGATTTTGAAAGAGCACGGCACATCATTTAGTACTATAATAATGAACATAAGTACTTCAAGAAGATTGAGAGAGGCCTTGCTCTCCAAAAGAAGATGACTAAGCACTACGCAAAGAAGAACAAGCTTGCATGTGCTAAACTCAAAGAAGCCCTCCTTGAAATAAAAAACCTAAAAATAAAAAATGAACATGACAGCCTTGGAATTTTGGCTTAGACCTCTCAGCAATTATCTAAAAACATCTAAGGAGGGTCTACACCAATTTTGAAGGAATTTGAAGAAGATTTTGTTTTTTGTAAATTTTTGGCCTACTTTGGCGCTGCGCAAAAACAATTTGGGGCATCCTCTGGAGGAAAACTTGACATTTTTGGATTTTTCATGACTTGCACATCATCCACAAAAAATTTTAGAGGATTTGGAGCTGTTTTGACCCCTCAAAAGGTCAGAAAACACCTTTCTGCCCTTGTTTTAGGCCTGGTGCTGCGCAAATGACAGACTGGATATTTTGGCATTTTTGACAGGGTTATAGGGGTTGGATCAGGAAACCACAAGAATTTTTGGAAGTTATACTCTTCAAGATTTCTAACGAGCTATCATGGAGCCAAATCCAACATCGGGAAGTGGTCCAAAAGCTAGTTGCAAAACAACCTATTTTCTGCAAAAATGGCGCTGCGCAAACATACTGACTTAGGCCAAAAAGTCAACAAAAGAAACTGATTAATGGAAAAATAGTTTTTTAATATTTTCTTGGAAAAATCACTCCAGAATTGATTGAGGAGTTATGTTTTGATTTTTTTCATTTATTAGCTTATCTATTATGTGTCTTGGGCCTTGCATGGTCATTAAACACATTTATGACATTTATGACAGAATTAGGGTTTCTGGAAGCCTCTTATGGTTTCCACCTCCTCATTTTCTCCATAAATAGAGCATGAGGCTCTTATGTATTTGGTTAGATTTTGATGACTTATTATCAAGTAATACATAGTCTCTTGGAGTTTTGAAAAGAATTTGATGTCTTGTACCTCATGCATGCCCTGATTTGTTTGTTGATGGAGGAGGACTGTTTGCAGGATCCATAAGCCTGGTTGATGGTGATGTGTTTCTCTTTTGTTTCATGTTTTCTAGTTTATCATTGTGTTTACATATTTCTATGTTGCAGTAGGACAATAATTTAGACTAAGAAATGTTTTCTAATGGCACCTTAGGTCTGTTTGTTCTTCACTGCCTTAATGTTTTCTTCTGTTAGGACATGTTAGAGGATCCTTCTTTTCTCTCTAATATCTCCTAAGTTTGTTTATTTCCGGAATGATTTAATACAGTAGGTATCAAGCATGATTCATGGTTATATTTGCTTACTTGTTGCCACTAAAGCACTGTTCTTGAAGTCTCTCTTTAAAGCACCATTCCCTAGGTTTGTCAAAGAATTTTTGTTTCAAGTCATACCTTTTGCACTTACTTGGTTAATTGTTTTAAAGATCTCCATAGTTATAATATTAGATGTTCAGGAGTTCCCTCCTCTCTGATTGTAGTTATTTGTGACCTTAAATGTTTTCTAACTCTGAAGGTGAATTTACTAAAGTTAGATATGCTCTTATGCTTTCTATGTTTCACTGGAATGTTTATCTTGGATATTGACTAGTTTAAGTATTGTTCATTGAGCTTAATTGTTTTCCCTACCTCATGAGTTATATCTTTTTCTTATCTGTATTTAAAGACATTCTGGTTAAATTATATGATAAAGGATTCTTGATTTCCCTTTTTTAACTTTGTTCTCAATATTTATGTTCATCTCATGATCCTTTAAATCCCAAAGATCCACTAACCAAGTTAGATTTTCCCTACAATACTCCCTAATCCATTAATAAACCTATCATTACCTTGTTAGACTCCAATGACTTGAAGTTTTCCTTGTTTCAATCTATTCTATCTAAAGCATCATACCCAACCAAAAACAATCAACATACCCAATACTTCATAACTAGCCTAAAATCAACCCTAATCAACAAACAAGTTCACATCTTTACACCTAATAGAGAGATCCCTCTCTGGATCCAGGAAGGCTAGGTCCTTGGATTCCAAAGCTTGGTTTTATTTTACCCCTGTCCATTTTTATCTCAATCAATCTAGCAAATTATGGGGAGCTAACATAACGTTCTCTCCAGATAACTCCATGGTCCATAGGTGGTATGCAAGCAAGTTTTAGATTGCCCAATGGCCATATCCCAATCATCTTCGTTCTTCAACCTTCATGGAAGCTACCTTGTAACAAATGTGAATAGGGATATATGGGTTGAATAGTTCCATATGTTCGTCGTGCTAAGGATTGCAGGGAGGACACCCTCAGTCTCTACCTCCCTGTTGATGGTGCTAGACCTAATAACATTCAGGGGATCTCCCTATTATGAAGTCTGAATAAGGCCTCACACTGTTTGGTGCAGGAGTATAATCTAGAATACGACCCAGTTTCCGATGCAATGGGTGTTAATGATATGCCTTGGCTGCAATAAAACATAGAGTTATGTATGGTAACTTTGGTGAGAACAAGTGTGTGACTCTACGGAAAGTCAAGTGCGGCGCATGAAGGTTCCAACACACGAAGGGAAAATGAGTGAGCCCCTTAGAAGCTTGTAACAGTATGCAAATTGAAAGAAACACATGAGCATACACAAGCATATTAGCTTGAAAGAACATCACAAGCTAATACGTGAAATAGTTCACAAGTTAACAATGATGGAATTATACAACAACATACATTCAACAAGATTCGTACCAATGCAAACGAAATAGTTCATAAGCACAAGCGTAAGTGAAATAACACACATCACAAATACACCAAGAATAGTCCTACTATATTTATAACATATGCATGAAAACGTTCTCACTCTAAGATTTTATTAAAGTGAGGTTCCAATCATACATAAATCATTGACATACCACTAGCCCCAATAGTGGAACATGAAGTCAACACCTCCTCCTCCAAAGAAAGATACTCCCTCTATGCTACGGAGCAGCCAAGACTCTCATAAAACTCCCAAGCTCCTGATTCTAAGCCTAAGCCTAGCCAAAAACTTGGCTCCTAAAATCCCTTTACATGAATTATGAGGATGTATTTATAAAAAAAGCGGGTGACTATTCACATTCCCCTTTATGACTCTTGGAATTACCTCATGAATTTTCAACTTCTTTACAAATGTCTATTCAATTGCATTACATCATAACTATTCACATTCCACAATTGACACTTGGAATTTCACTTAAAAATTATTTACAAATAATATTACAATTTACTCGTACCCACATAAGACAAAATTGGGTAGATCCAACTAGAAAACCTAACAAGACAAAACACTATCATGCTTGATTTTTGGGAAACTCTAGCTTAGAAACTTCCACCTGATGTTTCTCGGTCATGTAACAGTACCAAGATCTGTAATGCGCAATGAGTCCCTCAAAATGTGTGATGATGTTAGGCTGGAAGTGGAACCTAGCCTCCATGGCATCGAGGTACACTCACTTGGAACCACTCTGTACTTTTATATTTATCATGAGCAACACCATGTTAATATGGACAAGACAATCTATGTACTTATGCATATTCTGTTTGTTTACTTCAAGATATTCTCTAGCGACGATCTATTTGCACTCCTCCAAGTATTCATCTATCTCCTACTTGACTTGGTTCATGCGTTTGGCTTCAGTGAGTGAGCCAATTGATGGGATCCCGTGGGACTTCACCAAGAAATCCATGTTGTTATACATTCGTGCATACGAGGCCTAAATGCTAGCAATGAATGAGGTGATTTGTTTGTTGTTTTGGATGAGTATCCGAAACCTTTTCTTTCTCCATCTATACCTCCTGATTTGTTTTCTTTCCCAGTTCATGAGATGCCCCTTTGTATTACATTGAAAATTCAGGCACGACAACAATGGCTGTTGATATAGCCTTAAGAGTTTTGAAAAGGTCTCTACACTTACGCTGCAAGGCATGCAAGTGGAAAAATTCCTTATGCATGGTAACAAGCTCCTCATAGAGGTTATGCATAGTCTCTCCAAGTGTTGATACACCACCAAGTATCGCTACCTCCATTTCCTCCAAATGGACCTATGTGGAAGTTGCGTTCGAAGTTGTTGTGTGGAGCTATTCTACCTCTTTCCTAAAAACCTGCAAGTCCTATGCTAGTTGATTATTCTCGACCTGCAAGTCCTATGCTAGTTGCTTATGCTAGTTGAATTTGCTTCACCTGAAAAGGCCAAAATTTTTGCAACAATGGCATTGGGAGTCTTCCTGGTGTCCGCCACAAGATCACCCTTTCTCTAATAAATGCAGGCAATGCGAGATCATCCATAAAATGTTTTTTTCACGCTTGTACAATCTTCTTTTGGAGTTCATAATTAGACCAATTTTACGTGTCCATAACCAGATCATCATTAAGAGGAAAAAATTCCTCTTCCTCGCGTGGAGCTAACTCTGCCAATGTAGGTGGTGGAGACTGAATAGTGACCTGTTGTGTACTTGGCATCAGGTCAACATCTTGATTTTGTGGCTCATGTTCCTCCTCCATGTATATGATATCTATCAACTCTTCAATCTGCTGAGAAAGCTTCGTGTTATGCATTTTTCTACTCTCCTATGGTTTTTGGTTATGTTCTTACTCAGCTTGTTTCTGCGTTGTTTCTTTTGCTATTGCACTTTGTTGAAAATGGCACCAAGAAATATTCTAATTTAATTTTCTTAGAATAAAATTGTAACTCCACATCACAAGACAACTTGAATGAGTTAACTAAGTTAGTTTGAATTAGTTGGTTTAGTTAATTCGAGTTAAGGGCCTAACTTGATTCATGTAGAGTGTCTCCTACTTTGTAAGAGCCCACGTTGAGTCTATTTTGAGTTGCAGTTAATTAATTCAATAAATCTGAGTTAGAGTCAGTTAAAATAGTTCCAATTGCTGGAGGAACTAATGGGAGGTCAAGTAGTGGGGTGTGTACTCCGTGATCAACTAGTTAACTGATAAATCAACCATAAATAACTCATGCATGTGTGATCTATGAGTTACCCAGTTGATATTGGAGTTCAAGGGCAGTGTACTATTAGTTGTAAAATCATCTAAATTGTACAGGTGGTGCATGAAGTCAGAGGAAGGCCTATGATGGATTGCGTATTTGTGGATGAATAATTTCCATAATTAATAGGGTTTAATTCCAAAGGAAACAATGCAAGGAAATAGGGACTTGGAAAAGCAGAAAATTGGTTAAGAATTGTCCAAGGCTTGACTAGGAAGAAGTGAGACAAATAGAGATAATGCAAAAGTTTCTTGGGCTTGAGAAAAGCATTGTAATCTTCTCATGTTTTTTGACTAATGCAATATTCATATAGCATGGTTTTTAGCTGTGGCTTGCCCCAAGAAATCATTGTCTAATGTGTTGATTGAATTCTTTCTCTTGTATGCTTCGTGATTTCACGATCGTAAAAATTGTTTCCGCTGATGAGTAGAGTAGATTCAAGTATATTGTTTTGGTAAATCAAAATTAAAAGTTTGAATCTACAATGAATTTATATATGGTATCATAGCTGCAATCACTATAAAAGAGAAGAATACAAAGTTATATTTGCAGGAGGAACGAGTTTTTGCAGATCTATTCTTCAGAGCTAGAAACATGATTATAATGGCGTTCTATGGTCTGAGGCCCGAGTATTCCCTCGAGGGTAGCTCAAATTACATTGCTTGGAAGGACTGGATGGAAGCATTCATGGAAGATAATGGGTTGAAGGAATACATTTTGATAGAAATGTTCTGAAACTAGCAACTGCAGATGCACAAGCTATAACAAAATGGAAGAAGAATGTATCTAAGGCAAGAAGGATCTTACTAGAAGGAGTTCAAGATCATATTGTCTCCAACATCCATGGGAAGGAGACTCCATATGTAATGTGGAAGACCTTGATAGAATTTTTTTAGAACAACATTGACCACAAAAGCTGGTTCCGAAGGACAAGCTTCAGAAAATCAAGATGGAAAAGGGTGACACAATACCCCAGTACTTGAGCAAGTTCACCCAATGTCGAGATGAGCTCGGGAGTGTTGGTGTTACAAATGATGAAGATTATCTCGTCATCCTAGAAATTGTAGGCCTTCTCAAGAGTTGGAACAACTACCAGGATTCAGTAAATGGGAGGAAGAAGCTACCAGAGTGGGAGCGTTCGTGGTCGGAATTGGTGCAAGAAGAGATAAGGTGGAAAAATAGAGATAGAACCTCATCTAAGCATGATGATGAGGAGGACTGCACCTTGGATAGAAAGGAAAAGAAATGGAAAGAGAAGGAATCCCAATCCAAAGGATATTCTGGTTAGGTAGGCAAGAAGAAGGACTTTTCGAAGATTAAATGTTTTCACTGTCATGAGATGGGACACTATGCCACTAAATGTTCACACAAGAAGGCCAACAAGAAGCCCCGAGAAGGAGTGGTAGGTGAAGATATATCTTCACAATTCGAGTTGGATTTCACCCTCATTGAATGCATAGTAGCATCAGTGATGGGTAGTGTGTGGTATTTGGATAATGGAGCCTCATTCCATATGACCAACAACAAAGAAATTTTCAGTGAATTGGAGGAGAAGGAACTCCAGATGCACATCGAGATGAGAGATGATGGAAGGTATATCAAAACTGACATCAATATTGTTACTTTTTAGAGGGAGTTTGGTTCTCCACTCACATTTAAAGATGACATGTATGTTCCGGGTTTGAAGAAGAATATAGTTTCAGTTGTTATGTTGGAAGACCATGGTTACGTTGTGATATTTAACAAAGGAAAGGATTTCCTTCATCACATAGCCATGGGAAAAGTGAAGCGAATTGAGGTTCGAGTGAAGAACCTCTACAAATTGGATGTATAATATTGCGCTACTTTGAGCATGAAAAAAGAGAAGGTGAAAAGCCGAGACATCGGTGAATTATGGCAGAAACGACTTGGCCATTTTCACCATGGAGGTTTGAAGATCATGGAGAAAATTTATTCATGAATTACCAAGGGTGCACTAGAGAAACGAGATACATGCAAAGGGTGTACACTGGGGAAGTACACCAAAGCTACCTTTCATGATAAGGACAGTCGAGCGCAAGAGATCCTTGAAAGGTTCACTCAGATGTGTGTGGACCGTTCTCGACAACCTTCACGACCAAGCACCTGTATTATGTGATATTTGTAGATTTTTTCTCACGGTTATTATTCATGTAGAAGAAAGACTAGAAATTTTCAAATTTTGTGAATTTAAAGCACTTGTTGAGAAATAAACAAGAAGGAAAGTGAAGGCTCTTAGGAGCGATAATGGTGGATAATATGTGTTGAATGAGTTCAAGAAATTCTATGCATCAGAAGGAATTCAATGGGAGTTAATAGCAACCCATAACCCATGACATAATGAGGTTTTTGAAAGGAAGAACATAAGTATTTTGGGAGGTGCACAAGAAATGTTGCATGATCAGGGCCTACCATTGCACTTGTTGGCTGAAGCATGCAACACAACAATATATGTGCAAAATAAGAGTCCTCATCGGATTCTCATGATGAGTACACTAGAATAAGTTTTTTCAAGTAAGAAACCATATGAGGCACACTTTAGGACATTTAGTTCATCAGTTTATAGTCATGTTTCCAAGGATTCAAGGAAAACGCTAGAACCAACAATTAAGTTGGGCATATTTGTGGGGTACACTGATACATCTCCAACTATTGGGTGTACCTTCCATCTCATAGGATGATAGTTGTTCGTATATATGTGAATTTCTATGAAGAGAAGGCCATGAGATGTTCCCTTGAGAGGGAGCTTCAATTGCATACAGATGAGGAGCTTTTAGCTGCAAAGGAAGAACCTCAAGATATTGTGGAGCAACCACAAGCAGAGAAGCAGAGAATGGAAGCACCCAATCATGCAGAGACATCTAAATATGGAAGGAAGCACACCATAGAGGCTGACATATTGATGCATGATGCTAGATAGAATGTGGGACCACCCACATCACAACGCAGGCAGAGGAGGTCACCATATCGATACACTGGCTACATGGCTTTGATGAGCGAAAGTGTAGAGGCTGAGTTATCCTCAGTCAAGGAAGAAGTGCAAAAAACAGTATGGGTTGATGCCATGGTAGAGGAATATGATTCTATTATCAGGAACAATTCTTGGGAAGTTTTCCTAAGGCCAGAGGACAAGTCAGTTGTAGTTTCTAGGTGGATTTACAAGGTGAAGCAAGCAACATATGGGAGTGTCGAGAAACACAAGGAAAATTTGTGGCCAAGGGGTTCTCTCAGGTGGAGGGAATTGATTACGAGGATACCTTTTCTCCAGTAGCAAGGTACTCTTCAATTAGATCAATTATTTCACTTTCAGTGCAGATGGGATGGAATATACATCAAATGGATGTGAAGACGAATTTCCTCAACAAAGTGATTGAGGAAGAGGTGTACATAGAGTGGCTAGAAGGATTTGAGACCTTCCATAGAGAGTCGCATGTGTGCAGAATCAAGCGAGAATTCTATGGATTGAAACAAACATCCCGTGCTTGGTACACCAGGATCGAAAGCTATTTCAATGGGTTGGGCTTCACCAAAAGTGAAGCAGATGAAAACCTTTACCATATTGTGATTGAAGATAAATGATTCATTATATTGTTATATTTCGATGATTTAATTCTAACAGGTGATGAGAAGCTGATAAAATATTACAAAAAATATTTGGCAAGAGAATTCCAGATGAAATACATGGGGCTCCTGCATTATGTCCTTGGTTTGGAAATTTTGCAAGGATATGGTGAACTGTTTGTCTCTCAAGGAGATTATGCCAACGAGATACTGAATAAGTTTCACATGGAGATCAACAAACCTATGGAGACTCCTCTAGCAAGGAATTGAAGGAAGGAAGATGTTACTTCAGGAAAAGTGGTAGAAGCTACCATTTACAAGCAGCCTGTGGGTTCACTTATGTACTTGGTGAAGACACAACTGGACACGTGTTATGCAGTTAACTAACTTAGTCAAGAAATGGTTAAACCAACCAAAATCTATTGGAAGGCAACCAAACATGTGTTGAGATACCTCAAAGGCACCACTCAATTTGGTATTAGGTACAAAAGGACAGAGGGAGTGAAGCTGCAAGGCTTGACAGATGTAGATTTGGCAGGAAGTCCACCAGACAGGAAGATCACATTAGGATGAATCTTTAGTATTGGGTCAAAAACAATTTCTTGGTACAACAGGAAGTAGAGATTAGTTGCACTCAGTTCAACAGAAGCATAGTACATTATTGTTAGTCAAGAAAATTGTGAGGCTATCTAGATGAGGAAGATCCTTGTTAGGTTATTGTCAACAGATGGATCCTACAATGATTTGCTATGACAATCAGAGTTGTATCAAAATCTTTGTGAATCCAATTTTTCATGATCGATCCAATCATATAGACATATGATACCACCATCTTAGAGATTTTGTGCAGTTGCAAAACATGTTGCTAGAGTACATTCCTACAGAGGAAAAAGATGTATATATCTTTACTAAGGCACTGTCAAGAGGAAAATTAGAGTTCCATAGAGGCAAAATTGGGGTATCTGATAATCCCTTTCTTATTGAGAGGGAGTGTTGAAAATGGCACCAAGAAAGATTCTAATTTAATTTTCCCTTGAATTAAATTAGAA
This sequence comes from Pinus albicaulis, assembly GCA_034641835.2. NCBI lineage: Eukaryota > Viridiplantae > Streptophyta > Pinopsida > Pinales > Pinaceae > Pinus > Pinus albicaulis. The sequence continues at coordinate 2,036,893,429 of CM076575.1, forward strand.
GAAAATTGTAATTTCACATCACAAGACAACTTGAACAAGTTAACTAAGTTAGTTTGACTTAGTTGGTTTAGTTAATTTGAGTTAAGGGCCTAAATTGAGTCATGTAGAGTGTCTCCTACTTTGTAGGAGCTCAGTTTGAGTTTATTTTGAGTTGTAATTAATTAATTCAGTAAATCTGAGTTAGAGCCAATTAAACTAGTTCCAACTATTGGAGGAACTAGTGGGAGGTTAAGTAGTGGGGTGTGTACTATGTGATCAGCCTGTTAACTGATAAATCAACCATAAATAACTCATGCATGTGTGATCTACGAGTTACCGAGTTGATATTGGATTTAAATGGAAATGTACTATCAGTTGTATAATCATCCAAATTGTATAAGTGGTGCATGTAGTCAGAGTAAGGCCTATAATATATTGTGTATTTATGGATAAGGAATTTCCCTAATTAATAGGGGCTAATTCCCAATGAAACAACACAAGGAAATAAAGACTTGGGAAAGCATAAAAATGGTTAAGTATTGGTCAAGTCTTGACTAGGAAGCAGTAAGATAGATAGAGATGGTGCAAAAGTTTCTCGAGCTTGAGCAAAGCATTGTAACCTTCTCATGTTTTTTGAATAATGCAATATACAAATAGTGTGGTTTTTTTCTGTGGCCTTCCCCATGAAATCATTGTGTAATATGTTGATTTAATTATTTGTCTTGTATGATTTGCGATTTTGCAATCGTTTAAATTGTTTCCGCTGATGAGTAGAGTAGATTCAAGTCTATTGTTTTAGTAAATTATAGTAAGAAATTTGAATCTACAAGGAATTTCTACATGCTTCACCTCTCTTATTCTTCATACTTATGCTTCTCTTCTTTCTATTTCTTCTGATTTTCTTCCTCCAATATCATTTTCTCTTCCCTCTTCCTCCGTTCTTCTCCCCTCAATCTGTGTTTCCTCCTTGCCTTTGATGCTAAAGCCTCTTTCATAATAGCTGGATCCGCTTTCATATTATCACTTCGTACTACCCCTAGGCTATATGAAAACTTCCTTATTCCCTTATCCTGCACGGGGTTTCTCCCTTCTACTGGCACTGTGTCCGGAGTAGCTTCCTTTTGCAGAGTCACACGTGAAGTTCCTGTAAAAATAGTTGGCTCGCGGGAATTGGAGGCATTATGATAATTCTTTCATGGATCCTCCTCTGACCAATGAAATTTCCCGCTTAGCGACTAAAAATTAATTATCCCATAGTGGTATCTACAAACACCACGGGGATCATATATCTTAAAGTCCCAAGTACCAAATACAAACTTCTTTATCACCTTTCCATCAGAATCCACGACTTTCAGGTTCTTGATCTCGCACAATCCAATTTGCATAGGAAGAATTGGACAAGGTGTTTTCTTCTACCTGTGAAAAGCTACTGAGAAACCATGTGGAGAGATTATTTGCAACTTATTTCATGAAATTCTTATCGATGGCATACCTTAACAAAATATGTGGTGGCTTCTATCCACCGAACACTCTAAGGAAGGTGCCATCTGGTGAGGCAAACCAATCTCCGCTACTGCTTCCATTGTCCCCCGTGACATGCAAGGTGGTTATTCCTCAAAGACCAACTTGTATAACGAAATTAGGAAGTGGGCAATTAGCTTCTCCATAACTCCTTGGTGGCTATAGTCCGAGAGAAATCTGCAGTGGATGTACACGACAGGGTCTCAAGGTTTCCAAGTCCAATTCATGTCAGGGAATGAATTATGCGCATATATTACATCCAATAAATATGCATACATGTATAACATTGCTTTCCCACCCTTGGGAGTATTCAGGGCATTCGCTACATCGATACTTAAATGTTGAGCCAACAAATCTGATCAGTTGAACGACTTCCCCTCGTTCGCAACCTGGTTCAATAAGATTTACCACCCTTCAGGAAATGTCTCAATGCTCTGCTAATCATAGATTGTAAAAGCTAGGATAATTAGGATATGATAGGCCCTCCTGAGAGACTTTGTCTTGTATGTGTTTGTGGTATCTGTCGAAAATTTGATGGCTCTTTCACCCAACCCTTGACAATGTATTTTGTGGTCACATAGATGTTGGTGGCATAGAATTATGAATCCATGAGTTCTTGTAGCTCGGGAAGATGGTACATAAGATGGTAATCCGTTGCCATAAAAGTAGTAATATTTTGTCCACTAGTATTTCTCAAAATCATACTCTTCACATCAATATGTGAAACAATACAATTGATAACATATACACATGGGGAGACTAGATATTTGCATGTAACCCTGTGTAATTCTGACCGCTGAACATTGATATATATCTGCCGGTCCTCTAGATCTGATTTGAAGATCTTTGCTGAAAAAAATTCATTCACTTTCTACCATGTAAGACATTATTCCTTTTCCTCAAATAGTTGTGTGTCTGAATAAATTGGTAAGTTTATCAGAGTATTATGAACTGCTTCCCCAGTACTAATCTCTGTGGCATCCTCTGAAGTAGTTCTCTTTAGTGCCATGGTAAAAATGACTGCTGGAGAGGGGTGCTGAATATTTGTAATACCTGTAGGAGGGAAAAGGCACTCATGGCAAGAAAACATTAGCTTCAACACATCAACTTTCAAAGCAAGATCAGGCGGAAAACCAGTGAACAGATGAGAGAGATTGCACAATTTCTGGGTTCAAGGGAGGGAGATTGGCTGAAGGCACTACACATTGTGCAGTCTCATCATCCAGTGATGCAGCCTGAGGCTTGAGACTGTATAATGCGCAGTTCGGCCTGGGTAGTGATCGGGAGAGATTTCACATTGTACAATCTCAGTGGCCAAGGTGGAAGGACTGAGACTTGAGACTGCATAATGTGTAGTTGGGCCAGCCTGTACTACGCATTACATAGTCTCAGAGGCTAAGCTATCATCTTGAGCCTTAGATTTGCGTAATGCCCAGCTAGGCAAGGTAGTGCATGGCCAAGTGTAGTGAATATCTTCCCGGTGAGGGTGTGGGAAACAAACATATCTAAGTGATAATGAAATTTAAGTGCATATATGACTAAGTATGGATAGATAAATGTGAATCAAGTGCAGAAACTCATAAAATGGAAGGAAAAACAAATATGCAAGGAGAGTCACCGAAACGACGATCACAGGTGTGCAAAAACAAGAAAACTAATGCGACACTTATGAAAGTGAACAACGGGCTAAACCAACACTTCTACAAACTAATATAGGTTAAAATTCCAACAACCATGAAGAGAAACACACAAAAAAACACTCATATAAGTGAAACAACAAAAGGCAACATAAAAAGCGACAAAAGACGACAAAAGCAAGACTCACACAAAAAAGTGACGCAAACTCCACCGAAGGCTCCTTGATCTTCTTGGGAATGCTAGAGCTCCAAGAAAAAATGTAAAAATGAGCTCTAGAGGTGTCAATTAAATAAATTTTGGTGGATTAGGGTTTATGACGCGCATTCCTAAAATCAAGGAATAAACGACACTTGGCAGAAAGTTCAAAAAATAGTAACTATGCCACCTTTGGGAAACTAATGATGACATCCCTATTTTAAAGGGACGTTTTTGATTTTTGATTTTTTTCTTTTCTCTTTTGTTTTTTATATTTTTTAGGAAACTTTCCATGCACACTGCTAAGAAGGTTGCGCAATTTCGGAGAACTGGGCAACTTCCTAGCTTAGTGCATTGCATAGTTTCTGAGCTTAAGGAGTGATTTGCATAGTTTTTGAGCATCTAGGATTGCACAGTTCTCAAGCACAAGGCTGAGCTACCATTCTGGATTACAAAATTTCCATCATCAAGGTTGGCTTGCCCTCATAGATTGCGCAGTTTCTGGAGGCAAGCCCAGAATTGTTGCAAGTTCAAGTAAGAAGGTTAACTTGTGACTCAAAAAGATCAATTCAGTATCAAAACAAGCAAACAAAAGCACATCGTGAAAATAAAAAGTCTTGATAATATCATGAATACTTGAGGACAATAAAATTTAAGCTCATGTGGATAAAAGAAAAGGCTCCAAAATCAAAGCATAGGCAAAATTTTGGAGGGTGGTTGTAGCAGCTACAACACTCCTCTTTTTTCTCTGCCTCTTTCCTGGACCATGGCAACATACTACGAATCAATGAAATTAGTGTGAAGACCTCTGGAAAAAATGGTAAGAAGAGCGTTGGAATGGATGTGTCTATCCTCTGCATCAAGTGATGAAGGGGGAACCACGAGGCTAAGGCATGTGCATTAATTGGCGCATTAGAGCAATCGTAAGGTCGATCAAAAAGAGGATGTAGGAGGAATGAATATGACATACTGTCTTAACTCGATCATCAATCACCTAGAGAAAAGTTGTAGTGCATGACCGCCACTTAGAGGCCTTAATCATGGCGTGAATGATTACTCTCCTATTGGATCTAACTGGGCTTCATGTTCAAGGAGTCACCCAAATCGGGGTGTAATCTAAAATTTTATTTCATAAAATTCTAATTTTAACTATTTTGTGGTCATAGAAAAGAAACAACATGAAAACCATTGAACACATAAGATGGAATTACAAGGAAGAATAGGTCTGACAATAGAATTTGTGAGGACTACTTCTCTTTTATTAATTGATATTTCATATTTGTTGTGATTATTATATATTTTTTAATTTAGAATTTTTCCATGGTTGTTTTCTATTTGGTGCTTATGTACAAAGAAAATCCTAACACTACATTACATATTGGTTGTAAGTGTACATTGGAGTATCAAGGGTTAATAGAAGTAGTTATGTTGTTTTACATCCCTTATTTTATAAATATTGGAACATCAAGGAACTTTTAGTTATATTGAAACTTTATCATGGTGTATCAAACTTGTAGTAAACACAATACAGATTCGAGCCACTAACAAATGTGTTGTGAGTCAATATGAAGTAGGACTTAGAAGGAATGTGTATTGCTTATGAAGCACACACTACTATCGTACAATTACTGATTTACACAATCAAAAATATTATACTATACATGTAGATATATTCATTACACTTTATTTCTTATGTTTATAGATGTAACATGATATATAAAAAAACTAGGCCAATAAATAAAACATTGCAAATTATCCAAGTATAATATCCCATAAAGGTGATGAAGAAATTAGAGTTGCAAGAAACTTGAGCAATGGTAACACTTCAAGCAATAAATGACAATAAATATAATTGAATGTTAGAAGTTTTATATTTTGAAAGGTTTGTTTTTAAAATTACACATTTTGTTTAGTATGGATATATTGACCCAATTGATATGATGATATGTTAGTAATAACTGTAATAATTATTTTATTGACATTATATTTATTGTGAAACTTTACACTAACTCATTTGTATGATATGTTTCATTATTGTTATATAATAAATGAGTCTTTTATTACATTGTTGTAAAAGTTATGTTTCCATTTTTTGTTGTTGTTGTAAATTTGGAAGATCTATTCACATTAAGTAAGAAAAATATCATACAAAAAGCCTCATGGACAGGAGACCAGAGTCCGACACATACGCAGGGTCGAGCCCACACTCAGGGAGAGGGATACAGGGGAGAAGAGCTGAGTGGGGAGACATGAAATCACTATATGACCAAAAAGGACCGCAATATTTCTAGAGCTGGAAAAAAGAACAGTAGATCTCGCATGTTGAGTGAACTTCATACAGACAAAAACCAGAAAATACCAGAAGAAAACGAGAGATTTAAGGACCCAAGGGGGGCGACACCTCTTCTTCATCATCGAGATAGTCATCCACACTTATCGGGCAATCCGGGGTCCCTTCCTCAAGGTCGAAAAGATTGCGGTGTGACGGCCTAGCATCCTGTGGATTCCCCTTGGCAGAAAATTCTTCGTTGACTCTAGGCTTTGGTTGATGATGCTTGATCGAACTTCGTTTCAACAAATCATAGTGAGGGGAGGAACTGTCAACAAAGTGGAGGTGGTGAACTGTTCTCACGTATGCTTCAAACTTTTCTGATAATGCATCCATCTTCTTTTCCAGTTGCTTGGTAACACTGTTCTGCTCCTGGAGCACCATGGCTAAAAGAGTTTTGGTGTGCCAGTGCAGATCAATGGCACGGGTATAAAGGTTCTCGCGGCTCTTGGACAAAGTGGGGTCAGGGATCCAATGGAAAGCATTGTCAACCGACTCCGAGGGGGTGGACCTACGGTGGGCCGAAGCTTCCGTGTCCATCCCAACCAGAATTTCCTACACCGGTTTAGAGGTATTCTCCACGAAGATACGAGCCACGTTGCACGCCAAGGTCTCTGCCCTTGTAACCGAGTGGTGAGAGGGATTCTCCTAGAAGGAGTTACGATTGCAGCGGGGCTGGGGAGGAGGGTGGAGACGACGGGGAGCCATGGGCGACAACTTACACAGAGAGAGGGAGGGGTTCAGTCGAAGCCGAGAGCTGCAACTGCTTCTTACCGTGAAAGGGGAGTCGAACAGAGGGAGATAATGAGGATTGAAGGTTTGGTGAGGGGAATTTAAGGAGGCAGGCCAAGGGGAATGAGGCGCGAACGAAAAATTGTTACGCATGCAGTCAGAGGTGATGGAGGCTGGCTTGGAGTAATGGTAATGCATGGAGGCGTACCAGGGTGAGAAAACAAAGGACCAGCCACCACCAAGATCATCCGTGAGAGGGAGTACTGTGTATCAAGTCATCATGAGTAAAAGGAGCTGGCGGCTCTGACAAGACCCCCGCCTTTTTAAGGTCTGTTTTGTTTATGTACGTACAAGAGGTTTTTACCGTTGGTTATGTCTATCATGTCCAAATTCCCGAGAGACAAGTCCGCTGAGGTTCTTTTACTCCTTAGTTAGCAAGGTAGTCAGCCAAATTGTTAGCCTCCCTTCTGACAGCAGTGAAAGAGACCCCTCTCGCTTCCCCAATACTTGCTTTGATTCTATGTAAGATTCTGCTAATACGCCAGCATTCTGAAACCTAAGCAACGCTACGCCCCTGTATGTTTCCAATTAAATATATGGATAATTTACAATATTACAATAAATATAAGTGTAATTAAATGGTATATTTGTCTAAATAATACAGTACACTATTGTAATGGTTATATAAAAATGCATTAATAAAAATATAAAATATAATATAATACAAGGTAATTTGGCATTGAAACATATTCATGTGTTGTATTCATTTGTAAACACTAGTGTTGATTATACATTATTACATAGTGTTGTGTTATAGTTATATATATGCCCTGATGTTTTTTTAAAGGTTTTTAAGCATCAATGTTTTGAAATTATTGTTAAGCATCATTATGATTTATTTAAATAAACACACTAGTGCATCCTCAATATATAAGCATTACTATGCATGCAGTTACTCCATGTATGAGTGTGCATTGCATGTATTCCTACATTGATTGTAACAAGTAGATTGTGGCTCTTAAATATGACATTAGCATTGTTCTCCTCATTACCATTTTCAATATTATTCCCATTATCATTACCATTACAAATATTTCATGGTGTGTAAGGATATACACACACTAATATTCAACCGTATGTAGAGAATCAATGCTTTGTAATATACAACGCACATCGATATTTATTAAATAGGTGCACGAGTGCACCTTACTATAGTAAGCACTTCATAATAAGTACACTAGTGTAAAAGCCTTCGCTAATATCTTTGTCCACCTAAAAATTTTAGCTATAATTACATGCTATGCAAAAACCTATACTTTGATTAGTGGAGGTGTTTTCAATAATTTTTCCCAATATTGTAAACAATAAAAACCTCCTTTAAAATACCTGCTAATTAGTGTTTTCCTTGTAATGTCGTTAATATCTCAATGATTAGTAAATTTTTTAGGTGCGTCATTGCATAGTCAATGGAAACAAAAACCAACAACAAATAAACACAACCTTTACGAAGAAAGGGACACTAGGAGTATATGCTCTAAATGCCCCCGAAGGGAAATTATATTAATCAAATAATTCTCATGTGCATTTTATTATACAACCAATCACTTTACATAACTATATGTGACCATAAAAACTATTTTATAATTAGATATTTAGTTCAAATCATCTCTATAACTACCTCCACAATATCTCCATGAATATCTTTTGATATATCTTCATCCCTAATTTCTCTCATCTCTCCTCATCTCTTATTCTTACATAAAATTCTATAATTGGTCTACATCATTACAAAACATCATATAATTTATTCATTAAACATCACGAGTAGGATTTATTCTTGCATACCCCCTTAACAAGCACTTGTGATATCAATATGCAATCATCAAATATCTTTTGAACTAGCCCTTTCTTCATCTTCATCTTCAATCTTCTGAAATCTTTTGTCTTCATTTTTCACCCTCGATCATTTTCATTTTTTTATACTGTACCCACAAAACATAAAAATTGTTGAAGTCCCACCATAAATACATGGATTTCTAGCCTTTGTATCCCTCAGTTCTCTAAGAAACCTTTACTCTACATGGTTCATCAACCATTCTTCAACCACAAACATTTTCAATCCACACACACATGAACCTTTAACAAATCAATGCACTTAGATTATATTACCAAGGAACAAAATACTTGTTTATGGGATCTTGTCCATGAATTCATCAATGTTGTTACCATGGTTGGTAGATTGGATACTTTGACCCACTCATCTTTTGGATCTATCTGCCATCTCTCATAAAATTTTCTTCATAGTTTGCTTTGCTCTGGGTTCTATGAATTACCCCTAACCATCACACCCTCAAGTGGTTTCATCTTACCATGAACCATCAAGTGGTATTGGCTAACCATGAACCATACATTTCATCAAGTTTTCTAATTGACTACGAACTTACATCTGCCATAACAAGTGGTTTTTGGTTTACCATGAACTATGCACTACAAAGTGGCTTTTAGAGCACCACAAACTTTTCAACATAACGAATTATGGAGGTATACTTGCCTTATAAGGGCTTACATCAACATTGACTTAGGTACATACATTTTTCATACCAACATTGGCCCAAAACCATTTCTTTCCATTATATATATATATATATATATATATATATATATATATATATATAATATTCTAGAAGGACTATTAAACTTATTTGGGATGTTTTTCATGGATTCATTGCATCTACATCTCAATTTTGTACACATGGTACTATTATTTTGACTTTGCTTTGCTTCCTTCTTCATTCACCATCTTTCTTCTTTCACTTCTCTCTTTTTTTTGTGCTTCATTCTTCTTTATTTTGCTACATCAAAATTTTTCCTTATCCTTGCCTCTCTTTCTACACTTCTCTTTTCCTTCTTCATTCTTTATCAGGCTTATTTTAGGTCTTCAAGTCTATCTTTTTCATCTCAATTGCAATTTTTTATATCATATCCTTTGGTCATGGAGTCTGCTTCTTCAACTTTCTTCATTTGTCTACTTCATTCATGGATTTTTATTCTTTCATATACACTTGCAATATTTTTTTAGTCACCTGAAATTACATCTTATTCTCTCTTCATCAATCATTTTCTCAAGTAATTATTTATTTGAATTTACATCAAAATACCTACATAAATTTCTTCTTGTATGAGGGACATCTCCATCCAACATGACACCTATGACCTTGGCTTGAAAAAATTAATTAACACACCAATATCATGATTTGACATAACTTAAACTTGACTTGACAATTCAATGGCTCATACCTAGTCTCGACTTCAACATTATACATTCACAAACGCGGATGCAATTACTTGACCATAAATTTAAATTTGGGGTGTCAAGTAACAACAATCATGCACCCTTATTCGTGAAATACAACCAATAACTTTACTTTTCATGACTTTGAACTTTTACTTAAATTTCCTTCAAAATTGACTTTGATTTAAATGTAATCTTTTAGATAATTACTTTTAAAAGATTATGAACTTGACTTAATACTTAATAACTCAGTGAAATTTTAAAGGTTCCTCTTAAATTTAACTTGATTTAACTCTCAACTCCTTACATTAAAGAATTCCACTTAAATTTATATTAGAGTGTTATTTATGAAGTAACCCAACATTTAACAAGTTCCATAATTTTTTTTTAATCATTAAATTACTGAGTTTTTAGATTGCTCCAAATAAACTAGTTTTGAAAATCTCCATCTTAATTTTCTTCAATAAGAGATCATAACCAATTCCAATAGATTGTTGATGTTGATAGATACCGTGGGAAAATTATAATATTGTAACAAATATTGAAATTCGATATACTTGCCAAGAAAATGAGATAAACTCATCTTCTACTCATTATTTCCAAACTAAATATGATCTTTTTTATGGAACTTGCTCGACATTTTCCTTCGAGCTAGTATTTTTTGTATATGACCCAATCTTTCATCCCCTTGTAATTTGAAAACAATCAGTTTACATGAATATGTGCATAAATATGACTATGAATATGGTTAAGACATCGATTTTTTTTTTCCTGATAGGGTGCCTCATGCCTCCACTCCTACTCCTCTTATACCATATGCATAAATTCATTGAACTACTACCTTGGTTGTTGAATCCTCCTTCACACGTAGTGTTCCATCATCACTAAAATCTAGAGATATGAGTCAACTCAAGTAGAAGAATTAGGCATGAGGCCAAACTATGTCTAATGATGGTCTCTACATCAATGCTTCATCTTAAATGGGTATGGGATGGCCGTGATTCACTCATAATTATCGTCATCACCACCATGGGTACCATTTGTTGAAGAAAAGGAACCCCACAAGTTCACCACCTGATGTTCCTATCTATCAATCTCTCTCTTTGGTTTCCTTGTAGCTTTAAACACTCCAAATCATCTCACATACATAATAGTTTGTGGCCATCCAATGGTTTAAATGAGGTACACGTCAGCAAATTTATTCCGCAAATCTATGTGAAATTTTGAAATTAAAAGGAAAATATGCATGCATAAACACTTATTCATATACATAGCCAAGAGCCAACCTCACATGGTGGTCTCTCACAAACATCAAATCAAGGGAAAGTATTTGTCAAGGCAATAATTCCAACAAGCTCTCACCAATTTGAGCTGAACTTGTGCATGGGCAAGCATGTACCTTTCAACTTTGATACCAAATTGATGGCACTACAAACTAGTAACAAATAGATACAACATTTATGAATTAAGGGATATTGAGAATATATGTTCTAGAAACCTTGACAGGGAAATTCTATAATCAAATCATTCCCATGTCTATTTATATTTAACAAATGACCCCTTTACATAATTAGAAGTGACCATAACAACTATTTCATTAGTGGATATTTAATTCAAGCCATCTCTATAACTATCTCCACAATATCTCCATGAATCTCTCAATAGATCTTCATCCCTAACTTATCTCAATTCTCCTAAACTCTCGCTCTTACATATAATTCTACAATTGGTTTGCATCATTACAAACCGTCATATAATTTATTCATTAAACATCACAAATAAGAGTTATTCCTTTATATTCCTCCTTAACAAGTACTTGTGATCTCAATATATAATCACCAACTCTCTTTTGAACTGGTCCCTTTTCCATCTTCATCTTCTATGCTCTTTGCTTTCATCGAGTTTTGTCTTCATCTTCAGTGTTCTATGATATTTGTTCTTCTTCATTCTTCATCCTTGGTATTCATCAAATTTTCATCTTGTACTTGCAAAACACAAACATTGTTGAAGTCCATATAAAAAAGTTACCATCCATCGGAATACATTGGTCACCAGCCACTATATTCACTCATTCTCTAGGAAACCTTTTCTCTTACATAGTTCATCTACAATTCTTCAATTGCAAACATTTTCAATTCCCCATGCACTTATGAAACTTTGAAAAATCGATGCACTTGAATCAATAACATTTATTGATTCAATATTTCACCTTCAAAAACAAAAACCCTAGTTATCATGTGTTGAAAAGTGTAACTAGGTTCAGTCTTCATAATGTCTAATTTAATCATGATTTTATATATTTGATTAAAAGAGAAAAATAAATTTATTATTATTATTTTGAAGCATGGGTTTCATGCTCAAGATAATTTATTATAAGTCAAGCACCCATTGAGTGCTTATAGGGCTTTGTCATAAAGTCTAGGAGTTAATTGAGTCATTGTAATATATAATACCCCTTTGAGCATCTTGTATTATGTAAAACAAATTTATGCGAGTCATATAAGACCCTCCAAGACAAGTCAACCTAGCTCCAACATGTCGGCCTACATGAAATATTAAGTCAGCCTCATGGAGGCAAATCGTACCCCTGAAAAGCCTATATATAAGAGGCATTTGACCTAATTTGAAGCACACATCCAATAATTATGAAGAAGCAAAAGAAGAAGTTCGATCCTAAAAAGGAAGAAGTCCTAAGGAAAGAAAAGTTCAAGAAGGAAGCTAAAGTCAAATTTTTTGGGTCTCTCTCTCTCTCTCTCTCATGTGCAACGAAATTATGAAGCTGCTAAGTTGAAGTTGTTGGAGAAGTTGCTGCTAAGTCGAAGTTGCTAGGGTCGAAATTGTTGGAGAAGTTGCTAGGGTTGAAGTTTCTATAAAAGTTGTTGGGGTCGAAGTTGCTGGAGAATATGTTGTGGTCGAAGTTGTTGTGGTCAAATTTGTTGGAAAAGTTGCTGGAAGGTCGAAGTTTGTTGTTGTAATATGTCTAAGGAAATATCATCTAGAAGTAAGGTTTAGTTGGTCTTGGAGGGGTCTTTTTTAGGGGTCATAGGTCCTGGAATTCATCATTTAAATATTCTACAAGAAGTGAATAATTCTCGTGGGTTTTCCTCTCAAGAGGAGAGGTTTTGGCCCTGGCTAGCAGCCTACATTTTGTGTCCTCCTGTCTCATTGATATTCATTGTTTGGTATTTGTTTGATGATAAAAACACACTAATAATTAAGTTAAAGAAGAAGTTAATAAAAAAAACATCAAGTTAAGTAAAACAACATCACAAGCAATTATCAAAGTAAGAGAAATCGCCTAATCTAGTTTCCCCTTGATTTCTCAACATGGTATCAAAGCTAAGGTGACAAGACAAGAAGAGGTAGCTTGAATATCATCATTTTAAGAAGGATACATAAGGACTGAGCATAAGGAGATCATCAAGAAGGAATAATCCACAGATCATCTTGAAGGAAGGAACTAATGAAATCAAAGAGGACTACCGACATCTCATCATAGGATCATACCATCTAGAAGCTGTTAGGGTCCTATAATAATAGGATTCATAATTTTTGAATTGACTTTGATAGTCTTGTAAATATGTACATACCTTGCTTTCTGCAAGCTGTTTTCCCATATTTTGAAAAATGAAAAATAATTAAAAATAAAAAGAGGGTAAAAGTCCTAAAAGAAAAATCAAAGGACTTAGAAAAAACAGACTCCAAAAGAAAAAGAGATAAAAAAAAACGTGAAAGTGAGCAAGTCAAAATGCCACTACTATTTACTTTATTGCAAGAATACTGATTATGTGCAGATTTTCAATAAATGCCATAATCCATGATCAGTTAAACAAATTAATCTTAACTTTTCATGCTTTGAATTTCATGTTTTAGATAGAAAATAAAGATATGTCAAACTGTATAAACTTGACAAATCAGTAGATTAAATAGAGAATAAATGAGGAGCTGAAAAGTTTAATCTGAGCCCTCAGATGAAATAAGGTTAGACTTAGATAGTTTTATGCTTTGAAAGAAAATTGATTTAGGGTTGCAAGCCTAAATGCACCCATGAAAATGAAGTAAAAAATGTTAGAAATAAAGATGGGTAGGTAGAAAGAAGTTGTGCAAGCATGTAATAAAGCATCATCGGGAAAAAATCACTAATTTCCCCTCCCCTACAATTATTAAGTATTCTAAATTATCAGTTAAAGAGGCTCAGAGCATTTCTCTGACTTCTGTTGGGATCGGAACCAAGGCTCGATGACTAATTGGTTAAAAATATTGAATTCCTACATAAAACCCATATTTATCAAAATTTACCCTTCATTCATAATCATAATACCTTTTTCCTACGTAAAAACCCATTTTTACTTAGTAAAAGTAAAACCCTAAATAACTAATTTCATTTCCTTTCAAAAATCATTCAAAAACCCATAAAATGCATTTATCCTAAGTTAAAGTGTGAAAAAATACAACAAAGACAAGCTATGCTTATTTTCACTTTACTTAGAGTTAAACATGTATTTTTATTTATACACTATCCCTTTATTTTCATAGTAACTTCTAATTTATTTACGAACTCCCTAAACTACTCCTTCCCGTATATATTAAATCCTTTATAAATAAATAACCCACAAACCCTCTATTTTACGTTTAAACCAATGTTTAAATATTTCACGTGGTGAATTAATCCCCGCTCAAATCCCATTGGTTGAAACATACCATTAAAACTAATCCCCACCCCTATGGTATTAAGACATGTGTTAATGTTCTATTATACCATATATTAAAACACGCGCCCATGTATTAGTTGAAACATTTCTTAAATGTTTTAATCGAAACATATATAAATCTTATCCCCCCCGCTCTACCATATAATATATAGTTTTAAACTTTAATAAATATATATTTATAAAGTTTAAACTCATCCCCCTCCGAATATGAAAACCCCGACCCCACTCTTCATCCCGATGCAACTTTCATGAGAGATATGGGCCGTTCGCAATTGAACCCCACGATATAATAGCGGAGAATTCATATCACATTTTAACTTGCACCCTGATAACATTTCCATTTCTACGTGAAATGGGTGGTATGTTGACTTTCTTCCTCCTCCACGTGTTTCCCTTTTACTAGATCGCATTCGATCCATCCAAAATAGCTTACCACCGAAATGACACGTGATAACCACTCGCGGTTTCCTACCCTTTGAGCCCGAAAACCACCATTATGACTTGAATTCCATTTATTGCAGGTGCCTGTTAGCCCTAATTTGACTAATAAACATTGGAAACACACTGATTGTCTATCTTTTCTGCGTGTAATCACTGTATAACCTATCCCGAATGTGAACAAGCATTTTTCCACCATTTTCATGCCAAAAGCCTGCGAATTTCAACATGTTACCATTAAATATTGCTGAGAATTTTTGAATCGCTCCAGAGATTTGAAAGATACCATTGAATCTACTCAAAAACCTCAGAGACTTCTTCAAAAACCCAATACTTGCGTATAACAGGTATTCCTCCAGCAAATTAAGCCTGTTTTGATTTGAAAAGACCTTTTAAAAAGAAAATTTATATTCAGAGTTCAAAACTTTCCAAAGAAACATGTTAAAAAACATCCAAAAACAAGCCAAACCCTGTCAAAATTTCTGGAAAAAACCCTGTTTATGCTGCACATTGTTTTAAACCCCAAAATTGAGCCTAGAAATCCTCTGAAGGTATCCTAAGCCTCTGTGCCTAATCTCAAAGGACTTTAGCCCAATTACTCAATGAAAAAACTCAGGAAACCCTTGTTTCTTGTTTATAACCAGTAAAGGTCTGTGAATTCTATTGAGAATCCAAAATTGAAAAGAAAACCCCAAAGAAAAAACTATATTTTTCCCATTTTCATCCAAGAAATCCCTGTTAGAGTAAAAAATACTTCTTCAAACTGTTTAATCTTGCAGAAGTAGCCAAAAAAGTAAAAAAGCAGAGTTTTTTTAGTCCAAAAAGCTTCAAAAATGCCTAAACCTACTCCAGTTGCATCTTCTAAGACTGCCATAGTTATAAATCCTCTACAACCCCATGTTGTAGATATTGAACACACTCCATTAGCAGATATTGACTATAAGATAGCATATCCTGTTGTAGAATTCAATTTGCTGGAACTTCATAGCTGGAGCTATGAAAAATCTTTGGATAATGTTGAAGAAGTTCAAATTTGGGAATCACACTTGCCCAAATATGTTGTTCCAGCTACCCACTCATGCCTAGAAGTCATTAGGTTATGCCACCATCATTATATGCCTGAGAAAAGAGAAATAGTTAATGCTAATAAAGAAGTACTTTTCACTATTACTGCTGAATCCATTAATCAAATGTTACAGCTTAAGCCTGATCCTCAAGCAGTTCCTCTGTCCATTGAAGCACTTACGAAGTTGTATATTGGCCTTGATTTTCCCAAAATATTCCTGATCTTCCAAACATTTATGCCTTTACATGTAGAAATTCCTCAAATTAATCCTCCATATTCCACTTCAAAATTTCCAGAGGGTTCTAGGCATGTAATTTCCATGTTATCCTTCATCCTAGGGTACTTTACTGATGAACATACATATGAATCCATTTTAGGTTTCCTATCCACTTTCACACCAAGACAACCTCCATCTGTTATCTATGAGTATGCTGGGTATATTGCTGATAATATTCATGACCAATTGGTCAAATTGCCAATTGAAGGAGTGTTCAGATACACTTCTTTCCCCTTCCACATGTTCTTGTATTTTCAAGAAGATAAGTTTCCAGTAACCCTTCAAAAGCTTGACATAGAAGGGAATCCTCTTTCAGTTATTTTCTGGACGTCTTTGATCAGGAAAGAGTTTGCAAATTTTACCTATGCAGAATTTTTAGACTTATTCATCCATCCATTGGTAAAAATGTTGACAAATACTGAACAACCAAGGATAAATGAAGGATAAATGATGAGATGAAGAAAATTTTACAACTGTCAGAGCAGACCAAGACTGGTGATTGGTACTTGTATGAAAAGCACACTGAGGTTAGAGTGTTTGGATAAAATTTGTTACCCTACAAGTTACCCAAATTTGTATCAATGAGAGTTTTTGCCTTGGAGTATATCAGGCAAATATTAAACTCTGATTCTATCAATTTCCTAGCAGCAAAGAAGAAAACACATTTTAAATTTAAGAATCAAGTGGGGCCATTCATTTTCAATCATAGAGATGTAGAGGCAGAAGCAGCTAAGCAGTTATTGGAATACAGGTTTGAAGAAAGTTTTTCTTGGAATTATGATCCACAAGGGATACTAAGTAAAATGAGGGTTAAGTGTAAATTGACACCCTTCATTCGTGAGACAAAACCAGAGATAGAGAAATATGCCAATCAGATTGAGTGGACAGAAAATACTTTAATAGATGCAGTGAATAAAAGTGATACAATTCACACTTTACAAACTGCAGATTACCCAGAAAAATCCACTAAGAGGGTCAGAGAAGAAGAAAATTATGTTGCTGAAACCACTACTGAAACTAGGTTCAAGATAAGATATAATAAAAGGCCCAAAACAGATTCAGTAGATAAAGAAAAAGTAACGATTGATGTTGAAGAGACAGATCTCCTAGACACCAAAACATATGCTACCACTATTATCAGAAATGAGCAGAATACAGAGAATAGAAATGAAGAACAGGTTAATAATGGAAATACACAATTGATGGAGAAACAACAGAACATGGAAGCTTCATCCTCACAAACAGCTGAGGAAAAAGTTTTAGATATCAGAGAAAGGTACAAACAGATCAAGTTAAAGAATGAAGAGATAAAAAAGGATATCTACTCTCAATATTTGAAACAAACAACAAGTGTCTGAAATAGACTTTTGTATGCCTTTGATTATTCAAACAAAAAGCTAATCATGTCAGTATTGTAGCCTACCGTGAAAATTCCAAAGACAGTGGCAGATTACAAGAATATTGAATTAGAAGTCCAAACATAAAAAAATCATGCTCTTGATCAGATTGAATTTCATAGACAGAGTTCAGAGATGTTGTACTCTACTGTTACAAATAAAGCTATGAGTGTTCAGAAACTTCAAAAAATTATCACAAACATGAAAGATCAAATGAAAATGGACAAAGCATCCTTATATGCTAAAGATCTCAGGATTAAATCCTTGGAATAATTGGTCTTGCAGGTTGGATATGACCCTACAAATGTCAAAGAAGTTAGTGAAAAAGGAAAATGAGGACATTGCAACATTGAGGAAACAACTTAAAATGCCATCAAGTGAACATCCTAAAGCCAAGGAAATAATAGAAGGAAAAAATGAGAAGGATGACATCATGAATTTAATTTTTCAGTTAACAACCTAGATCAAAGAAATGGAAACTCAAATGGATAAACTTGTTCAGGAAAAAGAAATACCAAAAGTACCAGAAATTCCTACAGTTATTCATGTGATCACTACAGCTGTGCCATCAACTCTAGAAGAAGATTTGACACCCAAAGTGCCACTGGCTACTGCAGTGCCAGTGACATCATCCACAACATCAGCTACAGTCATCCACTACAGCAGCTCACCCTACAGATGAGGCCAACAAACTAGTGAAAGCTATGGAAGAAATGTCACTTCATACAAGTGAAATCAACAGATTAAAAAATATGGTCAACAACCTTGAAAATACAAACAAGTTGGCTCAAAAAAATGCCAAAACACATGAGAAAAAGGCCATCAGACTAAATGAAGAATTGAAGAAGTTACAGAGGGAATTAACCTTAAAGGAACATATTTCATATGTGAAAAATAATTTATGGAACAAGATCATAGAAGCCATAAATGATGTGTGGCCTTCAATTCAAGTGATTTTTGAACAAAGAGATTTACTTAAAGCAGCATTAGAATAAATTCAAAAGACTAAGGAGGAACTTGACAACAAACCAGAACAAGCTATAGAATTGATCAAGTTTCTTAACAACAAAAACAAGAAAGAGCTGGAAGAAATGGAAATTACTGATAGGACTAAAACTATCCTTGAGATAAGGAAAGTCATCACCAAGAAGAACCTGATGAAGCAGCTTGAGGAAAAATGTGAGAATATGAACATCACCATAACCAGGTTTATCGTCAAATTTGAGAATTTGAGGCAAAGAAGTTTGCCTAATATTTTGGTCATCAATGAAAAATTAATGCCTCAGGAGGATTACAATAAAAAGATCAGAGAATATGCAAAGGAGAAAGTTAAAAAATCAGGTGGCCAAGGCACTCCAACAGGAAAAGTCTTACTCAGAAGTTTTTAGGACTTATTCTATTTTCAACATGAGATAAGACACTTGTTTGTCATTAAAACAACTTTTTCCAGGTTTAGAGAAGCAGATGAAAAATTCAGGAAGCTGAAGAAAATACAAATTCCAAGTGAGGAAGATTGGCAGTCACTAACAGATTTATTATAAAAAGATAAAAATGCAGAAAGATAAAAGAGAAAAACAGTTTGTTGAAATTGTAGTCAAAACAGATTTTTTTACAGCAGTAAAGATATTTTACAGAGGTTAAAGAGTATCCGAGTTTAAAAGGAGTATCAGAGATTAAAGAGAATCAATAAAAGAGTATAAGATAAGCAGATCAGATTTCAAAATCAACTTGAAATATCTAAATCCAGCAAGAAGGACACCAAGGTAGCTAGTTGCACCTCACCCATAATCAGTTACTATTTCTTTTGGATAAATAGGACAACTTGATGATTTGTTAAGCAACTGTCTCTATTTTGTTGTAAATATATTTTTATTTTCCTTAGATAATTCCTAGAAGCATTCTAGGATATTTTGTAAACAATTATGTATAAATACTTCATCTTTAGAAGTATTATTGTGGAATAAATTGCTGAAGATTTCTATAGTCATTTTTTATTGGACTTGAAGGCTTTCGTGTTTCAAATCTCGAGTAGTAGACTGGATTGGATCAAGTAGCATCATATTTCAGGATTCATGTGATGAGCTATTGAAGTGAAGTATTTCCTTCTTGTCATTTTTATCTTTCTTTGTTACATGCATCCATAAATGTTTTCCAAATTTGAATGAATAAACAAGAGTATTACTCCAGGATCTATTAAAAGCACCCTGTCTTTACTGTTTATCATTTTTATGTTTTCTGCTGATTTCCAGAGTAGGGAACCCTTAATTTCTCCCTCTTTTGTTTGACCTCTGACTACTACTTCTCTTTTCTAGATCAAATAACCCTTCATTGCTCTTTATCCCGATCATATCACCTCACAAAACAACCTTCCAAGATCTTCATGGGTTATCTATCTTGCCCTGAAAAAATTTGACTTCTTGACTTTGAACCTAGCTATGTCTACTTGATTTTTGACTCCTCATCCCAATGGACAAGCAGATTTCCCACTATCCATCTCATTAGGTGATTTTTCCCACCAAATCAATCAAACCAAAACCAAATTGTACAATCATAGCTAGCTTAATATTTTATAAAACAATCAAAGTTAAATCTTATAGAGAGAGCCCTCTCTGAACCCTAATAAGGCTAGATCTTGGAGTTTAAAAGTTGGTCTGTGGTTACCTCTAGGGTTCTTAGACTTTAAACCAAAATCTCACAACTTTAGAATTACTAGAGTGATAACAGAAGCAACAACACTTTGAAGAATAATAAGACCTCAAAGAACTCTTTTCATTCAAATAAGGACTATACACTTGAAGCATTCTTGGGAAGCTCACACATTCTACAAATCATCAAAAGAATGTCATCTCTAAAGAAGGGCATCTTCATTAAAGAATAAACATTATATTTTGAAGGAATCATCATCAATAAGACATCTTCAATAATAAACATCATCAATAAGGAATCAAGTTGAATATATCATCATGAATGAGCATATTCACTTGACAAGTAAGTATCTTTATATGTATGTCAGAATCTACTATCAACATGAATTCATTATGCAAGGAGAGAAAAAAACTTGTTGGGTCATCAAATTTCCTTGCATGGAAGAAGAGGATAGATTTGATCCTCATAATGAATGAATTTATTGAATATGTCAAGGGCATAAATCATCACGATAGAAAGAAAGTAGCTCACAACATCTTCATTGGAAGCATATAAGGATAACCAAAGTAGCAATATATATGGTTGGACAAAGTCATCTAGCAATATAGAAGATAGAGAGATCATCATACATCATCATCATTAGAAAGGATCATTTTCAGAATGAGTATCATTAAGATCCTCCATTGGAATCTCAGTTAGAAG
Source organism: Pinus albicaulis (assembly GCA_034641835.2). Lineage (NCBI taxonomy): Eukaryota > Viridiplantae > Streptophyta > Pinopsida > Pinales > Pinaceae > Pinus > Pinus albicaulis. The sequence continues at coordinate 2,036,914,353 of CM076575.1, forward strand.
GTTCACCTCTATTTAAGAAGAAGCAAGTGTCTTGCAGATACATTCCACCTTATGTGGGATCTACAGGTTAAAATGATGATGGTATGATGACAAAGATGTGAAAAATGACAAGTTGGTTGAAGTAATTTCATCTTCAAGAAAGGAAAGGAAGCTGCCCGAAGGAAGTCTAGATGGCCACATGAATGAAGACATAAGAATATATTTGATAGATAGATAAAGTCATGTCATCATATGGTTGTAGATAGAATAGGTAGAATGCTTTATCTCATGAGCATGATAAAATAATAAGAAACTTATCCATTAGAAAGATACATGAAGGCATGTAGACAATATGCCTTGAAATCTTCTACTTATTGACGTGATATGACCTCATGGATAATATGAGGTGGTTGGAATTCATGGTTCCTATGATGAAGGAACTATTTATAAATGATGTTGTGGAAGAAATATATGAAGAGAATGTGGAAGAAGAGTTTGTGAAAGATGTATTTATAATCACGTAAGATAAGATAAGTGAACAACATCTAATAACAAGAAGGATTAGTTATGAAATCTCCATGAAGAAGGTATGAAGACCCTGATATGTATGATGGAAAAGGAGAACCTTGGTAATATATGTCTTGGAGATGGATTCATACGATATGTGAAAGGATGTTTTGTTGTAAAGAGATGATGTCATGATGAAAGGCCATCATAAAGAGGTAACTTTGATTTAATGTTCATTTTGATTTTTTAAAAAACATCTAGTTTGGGTTGAAACATGGCTTTCAAAAGAGGGTTGTAGACGTCACCTACAACTACTACTCATGAGATTGGATGAACGATCCTAAAAGAAACTTGACTTAGAAGAGGCAGCTATATGAATGATAACCAGATGTGGAAGATCACTCCCCGATGAAGGAAAATATGACATGAATATTGTGTCAACACTATGTTTCGTTGAAGGGAAGTGATGAATATGACTAATGCCCTAAGAAGAAGTTATAGAAGAAGATGGCTCCATGAAGTTGAAGTTCATTCATGACACCATGATGCAGAAATAAGGAGCCCTACAGACAACTGACAATACCATGATTTTCGTCGAAGAGCATGATAACTGCTGTTAGTAACAAGTCCCTGGGTAAGAGGGAGCTTGGGCAAGTCCCTAGGTAAGAGGGATCTTGGGTATATTCCTTATATAGGAATGATTAACATATATGGTTCTCCATTTCATGTGTCATGCATTAGACTAGGACTAACAACCATAAGTCTTAGTGAATTCCATTAGGGAGAGATGGACATATCATTATTATCTTCATGTAATGAAGAAAGAATGGAGGATTGGGTATACTCTTTGAGGATGTGGTAGGGCATGCAATAGGTAAGAGTAGTTGAAGAGGAAAGTCCACGAGGATGTGTTAATCCAAGACAAGAATGGTCCTAGAAGGACATACATTGTGAACATTCGCATGGGGTATGTGCATTGAGAGACAATGATGAAGGTGTCTATTAGTCATTGTTTCCCCAACATTGTGCTCTATTATTGCGGAGAGATAGAGTTGTTAGTCAAGGCCTTGTTATGTGAAAATGTTGATTGATATGTTTGAGATGCACTGATATAAGCTGAGAAGATAACTTATGAGATGGCTTACCAATCCAACTCTTATGATAATTCTTCAGTATGAGAATGTCTAAGTAACTTGTATGTATTATGAATACCTCCCTAGTTAAGAGGGAGTGTTGAAAAGTGTAAATAGGTTTGATCTTAATAATGTATAATGTAATTATGATTTTATATATTTTATGAAAATAGAAAAATAAATTTTATTATTATTATTTTGAAGCATGGGTTTCATTCTCAAGGTCATTTTATTTATAATTCAAACACCCATTGAGTGCTTCTAGGGCTTTGTCATAAATTCCAGGAGTTAATTGAGTCATTGTAATATATAAGACCCCTTTGGGCATATGGTATTATGTAAAATAAATTTATGTGTCATAAAAGACCCTTTAAGACAAGTCAACATAACTGCAACAAGTCGGCCTACATGAAAGGTCAAGTCGGCTTCATGGAGGCAATTCGTACCCCTGAAAAGCCTATATATAAGAGGCATTCAACCTCATTTTAAGCACACATCGAAAACATATGAAGAAGCAAGAGAAGAAGTTTTATCTTAAAAAGGAAGAAGTCCGAAGGCAAGCAAAGTTCAATAAGGAAGCTAAAGTCGAAGTTTTTTGGGTCTCTCTCTCTCTCTCTCTCTTTGATGCAACGAAATTCTGAAGTTTCTAAGTCGAAGTTGCTGGAAAATTTGTCGGGGTCGAAGTTATTGGAAAAATTGTGGGGGCGAAGTTGCTGGAAGGTCGAAGTTTGTTGTTGTAAGATGTGTAAGGAAAGCTCATCAAGAAGGAAGGTTGACTTGGTCTTAGAGGGGTATTTGTTAAGGGTCATTGTGGGTTTTCCTCTCAAGAGGAGAGGTTTTGGCCCTGGTTAACAACCTACATTTTGTTTCCTCTTGTCTCATTGATCTTCATTGTTTGGTAGCTATTTGATGATAGAAAACACAACAATAATCAAGTGAAAGAATAAGTTAATAAAAAGAACATTAAGTTAAGTAAAAGAACATCACAAGAAATTATCAAAGTATGAGAAATCACCTAATCTAGCCGCCCCTTGATTTCTCAACAACACGTTGATTCGAAAATCCAAAATTGCTCAAAGATAATTAGAAATAAAACCCCACAAACATCTTAAATTTCACAATATTTGACCCTTTTACTAATGTGACTACAAAGAAATTTCATGATTATTGAATTTTTCAAATTCAAAATCACGCAATCACGTGACTTCATGATGTCTCAAATCTATGAGTTTCTATGGTAGCTGCATAGATCTCTTTAGCAATAGTTTCGTAATTAACCCTTCACAAATTTCAACTCATGAGAGGAATAATGTTGTAAACATAGTTCAATGTTTAAGGGACTACATTGTTGAGGTTCCATAAATAAATCTATTAAAAGTATTGAAAAACACAGATTTAAAATTATGAAAAGAGATTAAAAGAATTAGTGGAAACACAGATTTAAAATTATGAAAAGAGATTAAAAGAATTAGTGGAAACACAGATTTAAAATTATGAAAAGAGATTAAAAGAATTAGTGGAAACACAGTTTTAAAATTATGAAAAGAGATTGAAAGAATTAGCGGAAGAAATTGTAATCCAAAATGTAGGTACACATTTGTCAAATGAGGTCAACTCAAATTTTATGGACAAAGGTTGAAATAAGACATGTTCAAATGAAAGTTGACTTCTATGCAGGTTATGCAAAGTTATTGTCATGATCAAACAAGAAGTCCATCTCTAAGGTTAACACTAGCACAAAGGTTGTGATAATTATACTTGAAATAAGCATACATGGATCGACTATGTGATTCATTACTATTAAATCATCCTTGAAGTTTATATGGGGAAAATGCAATGGAGAAGTTTGTCGGAATTCATAATTTTGTAAAAAAAAATTTGCACGCAACATAAAAGTCACGAATATGATGATCATGTATTGTATTTTAATATATAAGTGGACATTGAAAATATGAGGATTATGAATTCTAATTTAATATATACGTGGACTTTGGAAAAATGAGGATCATGAATGTAATATGTGCATGTTGAAAATTAAATTGTGGTCGTTTTACAAACGACAAGAATCTTCTGGTTGAGAAAACGATGGTGCATATGCCAATGTAGATAAAGGAACTTAGATATCTAGTAGGGATGTTTGCAATTATAAGTGTATGAATATATGAATTATATATATATATATATATATATATATATATATTTTCATGAAGAAAAAACAAATCACTTGCATTATAAAACAAAATTCGTTACATATTACAAAATGAGATTTTATATGGCCAAACAATCAAGGCCCAAAAATGAACCACAAAAGGTAGAGCATCCCTGCAACATACAAAGACTACCATATGAAATAGAAAACAACAAAAAAAATACTGGACATAGACAAAATCACAGGCCATAACGACACATACCTATAAAAGGGGACCAAACAAAGCTATACCAGCACAAGGACTGCCAAAAGAGATAAAAAATGAGACTATATCACATAACAGAGAAGAACCCAGAACCACGAGACATTCCATTTACTAAAAAATTATAGAAAATAAAACAAGGCGACATTGAAACTCCCCTCTTTGAAAGGTTGTCTACCACTGTGTCATGTTCCCGAAAGATATGGGAGAACGAGATATGCTTGAAATAATCCTTCAAGGCCAAGATTTGTTGCTGCTAACGGAACAATGAAGTGAGTGCCAATGACGACCTACCATGTACCTAGTCGATAGTGGATTTGGAGTCCCAAAAATCATAATCTCATTGATGGCGAGCCAAGATGTGAACTTCAACACTCCCCAAAGGGCCACCACCTCAACCCTACTGTTGGAACCAGAGCTCCCCAACCAAAAGAATTGAAATGCTTTGCACTGGTCAAACACAATATAAGCGCCACAACCACATGCACCTCTAATGAGTTGATAATCATTGCGTAGAAAATATTAAAATATATTTTTTAATAATTTATTTATTGTGCATCTTTAAGAAGATGAACATCATATCACAATTATGACACTTGATTTTATTAATAATAATGATAAATTTCATCTAAACAAAATTCAGATTATACATCATACCACAATTATGACATTTATTTTTATCAACACTGATAACAAATTTCATTTAAAAAAAAACCAAGTTAAACATCATATCACTATTATGAAATTTGATTTATGAAGAATAACGACAAGTTTTCATTTGAAAAAAATCCATTATATACACTAAGAAAGTATGCCACATTAAAAAAAACACTCATGACAAAGACAAAATAACACCTCACTTACACACATATCCCAACCAATATTCCCTCTAAATGAGAGACCAAACAATCCATATCAACCACCACGTTATTAATCTTCAGAGTCCACTCCCATGCTCTCATTCTAAGAGAGACTTCTGTTACAAAATTAACCACCCATGCTCTCCTTATTAAAGAGTTTTGTTACAAAATTAACCAAAAGATTGATTCCTAGCCAAAAGACTCATCTGGGGTCTTGTTCGAGGTAACCTTTGTCATTTTACAGCTTTTTAATGAAGTGTAGTGAGCAAGGCTGCCCAGAATAATATGCAGGGGGAGTGATGTGTTCCATTGACAAGTTGCACCTAAACTGCACCATGATAACGGGAAAATCATACTAGTGGCATGCATGCAGAAAACCTACAGGAGGTAACACATCTAGTCACAAGAGCAGCTGGTAGGATGGGAAGTCCTGTTAGTACCCTGCAGGGTGGCGGATGCTCTCCTATTCAAAAAGCTTGTGAGCACATCAGTTTTCCAATGAGCCAAGTAAGTGGTATTGTGGCCGACCTACATGTCCTTGTGAAATAAAAAGCATGGAATTCGGCCTTGCTTAGGATAGGGGCACTCGGGTTCCTCTGTGTCCCTATATGTGCCCTTGTGATTCATCCCTGACTAGCTTGGAAGCCAATGATATATGTACTGCCCAATGCCCGCTACCTCGAGCCACCCCTTAGGAAACATCTCCATCACGCTACTCCCCTTCAACATGAACATCATATTTGTTAGCTGAGCCCCGTGAACTGTAGCCAAAATGTCTGTTGTGCTCATTGCACTCACCTTCCAATGCCATCAAATTCAATCCATTACCTATAATCAAATTCAATCCATTACCTATAATCAAATTCTATAGAAACCATTGAAAGATTAAACGAGGAATGAAATTTGTAAGGTCAAGATTTAGAGTTTTTGAATTAATTTATGCAATCTAATCTAATAGATAAGGGTCATATCTCATGATAAGATAAGGATAAGGATAATGATATATTTATATTTATATTTAGTGGTAGCTTGATGCAGGGGCATTAGACACTAGCCAACAATGTAGGAAGTTTTGTCCACATGTTGTGGCTAGGAGGGTTCAAAACATTTGAATTGTAACAACTAGGTGTCAATACCTCAGCTGACTGTATCATTTAGATTAGTTAGATTTGTAGGAGTCGAATAGTTCAGTTCGATCCATCTGTCACATTTCAGTTAGTTGAATAATTGTAATTAGGCTTTTGGTTTCCTAAACCAGTCCTCGTAGAGGAACCAAAGAGTCACACTATAATGTATATAAATGTAATCCCTCAGATGTGTATAGCAGAGCAGAGAGGAAGAGTAGAAGAGATTTCTGCAATAAAATCTGTGTGTTTACAATTACTTCCAGTTAAATTATTTCAGTGCACATTTGTCGTAGAACTGTCTAAAATCTTAATTGTGAAGAAATTGTTTAATTTTGAGGTGATTGAACCCTGTGTATGTATAATTAGTGATCTGAACCATTGTGCTGATTCTGCACCCCTCTGTCTATCGTTTTCTGGAAATTAATTGAAAAAAACCCTATTGAATAAATCCCACCCACTGGCAGGGCCTGTGCAGAGGAACAGTGGCCGGGAACTCCTTTTAAATGGTAGAATTCCCGCTTATGCCGAGATCCCTGACCTGAGTTAATGAATCAAAAGGATAACGCAACCCCAAATTAACCTTGGTTAATCACTGTACAAAAAATGCGAGTGGATTTGCAAGGCGGATTGCCATATCGCACCGCTTTTGGGTGAATAGGCGGTATTTTCTGTTTGCGAACGATTCCATAGGGAATGTGACACGTGGTGGAGTGGACCCACGGAAAAACGCTGTCAAAGCATGCCATCGCACGTTATAGTTTGTACCAGGATGCCTGTTGGCCGGATAAATCGTTCTTGCGGACAAGACCGATCTCCCTAGTGTCAGAAGACAGTCTAGCAACAAACGAACAACTAAGTTTGTCTTTCTCTAGATATATTCGTTTTACAATTAAATGCTATGAAGGTGTCGATCCTACCTTAGATCCAAATGCTTATTTGCGGTCGCAGTGCTTCCGTCGGCATCAATAATCCTTCGTCGCAACAAGGGCCCTTTTGTCACAAGAAAGTATCATCTTTCGTTGATCTGCAATCACAAACAAGAAAATATCAATAGCACCTGTATAACAAATAATTATAAAACATACCTATCATAGTGATCAAGGAATCTATGAAATAAACGATCAAATGACAGCTTATTGAAAAAAACAGAACTTGATTGTATTAATCTTAAAATATACAGAAGAACCTTAGAACCTTAGCCTTGATGTTCGAAAGGCCTTCCCGGGGTCCGAAGCAGGAATCTCCTCTACTTTGATAAGTCTTGCACTCTTCCTCCAGAAGCATTAAGAGGTATGTGATCTTTCCTCTCAAAAGCTCAGCAGAAGGAAATCTAAATCTCAACAGCACTTCAGCTCAAAAATCTTCTCCAAAAAACTTAACCTTTGAGGCTACCCAATGCCTCCTTTTATAGAGCAGATGAGGAGGTTAGGATTCCACCTTTAAAGGGATAGAATCCTCCTTCAAAGGGATAGGCTCCTCACATCAAGGGATTAGTTCTTTAAGGTGTGGGATACATGCACCTTACTAAAGCGTACTCATCCCCAAAAAATCTCATCCAGAACCTTCTAGAATTGACCAAAATTCAACTTTTTTGGTTTAATTTCGCGCTTTTTTGACTTTACAGGGGTACCGCAGGCATTACACTGGAAAAGTGCGTTCTAGAACGCATTTTATCTTCACATTACCTACGTACCCTAGCTAAAAACGCAGGTAGGCTTCATATTAACTGCGTACCCAAGGTTTTTTGAGCTTTTTAGGGTTTTTCCTTCATTTTCAGGGCATGGAATGAGGAACAAAGGTTGTAAGACTTGCAGAGGAGGCATGTATGAGTGTTACTGAGCTCATACAGTCAGCAAAATGTCAAGGTGACAGTTTTCAGTGTAACAAATTGCCCCCTAAAGTGCGAAGTCTGAAATAGATGAAGATGAAGTCTGTCATATATGAAGAGTGAAGTACTTTATAATTTCAAGGATCATCCTGTGGACACCCCAGTCGGAACCTGTAAAAACATTCAATGCAAAATATATATATATGTAATCATATCATCGCTGAGGTAGGCATTCCCATACTCAGATCAAAAACTAACTAGAACTAACTTAAATTGTTCTGATACAGGAATGATTTTGAATACATCAACAGTATAGACATATGTAGACACAGTATGGACGCAGCCATCTGTTTATGAATAGTCCACTGTATAAATGAATAACAAAATTCCTCGCAGCCTGGATGGTGGAAACTAGATCCAGGGTCTTGATTTCCGCATCTCGAACTAGTACGATTCTATCCATGTGATTAAATGTGTTGAAGTCGAACATGGTAGAAACCACTTGATTACCAATCAATAATGTAAACTGTTAACAAGTGTGAGAGAAACCACCAGTAATGTCAATGGCTCTCAAAGTACTCAGTACAATCCATGAAATGTGAATGAATGAGCTGAAGTCGAACATGTCACGGAATCATTCGATCGAAGGTCAATGATGCAACCTGTCGTCGAAGGCGAGAAACCTGCCATTGAGGCATGCAGATTTCAAGGTACTGACGATTTCTAGATCAACTTCCTAGATAATGAGTTGTCGTCGATAGAAAGTGATCCGTCGTAGGAAAGCCCACAACACGAAATCATAGATCAAGTTTTGAAAATATATTGGCAAGGACTGACTCAGGGATGGTCAAAATGGATGACAGATATTTTGCAGATGAATGGTTTATTTGAACTGTCCTCTTGAACACATAACGACACTACAGATGGCTTGGTAACAATTGACCCAAAGCTAATACCCAGAAACTGGCTGAAGACTTTCAATATGGTTTGATTAACTGTTAGGCAAAGGATTTCCCAACCCAGGTGGAAAAAAAGTGTCGTGTTCAAGAGTGGTTAATGGTTTTCCGAATAATCAAAATGTAACAAACAGGTTCGTTTTTCTCTCTTTTCCCCCACCATTTCTGGCAAGTACCTCTTTATTTTTGACAAGCTTGAGGAGGATAACATTTGCTTGATTATAAGCTCATCCTTCGGATGAGTCCAACTTAGTTTAAAATTCGAACCCTAAGAAGGAGTGGTTCGTTCCTGTTGAAAATTATACAGGTCCTTTACTGTTAAGTTTTAACGAGTCTAGTATAGGAGAAACTCGGTGTTTTTCAGTTTTAGGGAGTCAGAAGAAAAACTTAAGAAAACTCTGTGGGTGTACTTTTTCGTAAATTTAGTCTCTCGAGCTCGAAAAAGGATAAAATAATGCGGGAGAGAACTCTATTGACCGTAATTAGTCAACGTATACCTTTTTCGTAAATAGTCCATTTCAGTCCGTAAAAGGGGTAAACTTATACTGAAGGGACGACCGTTCATTTACTTTAACGAGTTCGAATAGTCAAGTACTCGGCAATATTTTCATGTTTAGAGAGTCTGAAAAGGGCTTAAAAGAGGACTCCAAGTTTTCGCTTTTTCGGTAAGTTTTAACGAGTTCGAAAAAGGGATAAAAATGTACTCATGGTTTTCACTTTTTCGTAAGTTTTAACGAGTTCGAAAAAGGGATAAAAATGTACTCCTATGGCCGAATTTCAATTTAATTTACGAGCAGGAAAAGACGGAAAGAACTCGGCATTTTCATGTGTTTTACGAGAATGAAAGATAGCAAAATAATCTCGGGATTTTCATGAGTTTAACGAGTCTCGAAAATAACCGAAATTGACTCAAGATAGGTTTCATTTTTACAAAATCTTGAAACATAGAAAAACTATGCTTCAGAGTGGTTTCATTTTTGCACAAGCTTGAAACAGAAAGAAAACTGTGCTTGATGCCCCCTAAGCGTAACTGCTAGAGCGCATGCCCCCCCAGCTTCATTGCATTCAACTAAGTACACTAGTAATAAATAGCTGGATGGAATGAAGGTTCATTTACGAGATCATATGAAAGACCCGACCTAAAAACTAACCTAAATATATGACCTAACATTTACGAGATCTAGTCAAAGACTCGACTCAATTAGGGGAGGATTTGTTTCATTTTTTAATGAGCTTGACACAGGAAAAGAACTATGCTCATGGCAACGTGTTTCATTTTTTAATGAGGTTGACACAGTAAAAGGAACTTTCCTCAGCTAACTACTTATTTCTAATCTACCTACATAACCTACTGATTCATTTTTTAATGAGGTTGACACAGGAAAAGAACTGTCCTCATACCTAATTCATTTTTTAATGAGGTTGACTCAGTAACAGGAACCATCCTCATGACCAACTGATTCATTTTTTGACGAGGTTGACACAGGAAAAGAACTATCCTCAGATCAACTGATTCATTTTTTAACGAGGTTGACACAGGAAAAGAACTGTCCTCAGAAACTACCTATTTCTAATCTAGCAATCTACTCTCTACAATCTACCTACATGTTTCATTTTTTAAGGAGCTTGACACAAGACAAGAACTCTGCTCCAGACACCTGTTTCATTTTTTAATGAGGTTGGCACAGGAAAAGGAACTATCCTCACAGAAGCTTGTTTCATTTTTTAATGAGCTTGACACAAGAAAAGGAACTGTGCTCTTGACTAACTGATTCATTTTTTAATGAGGTTGACACAGGAAAAGAACCATCCTCAGACACACTGATTCATTTTTTAACGAGGTTGACACAGTAAAAGGAACTATCCTCAAACTCACTGATTCATTTTTTAACGAGGTTGACACAGTACAAGGAACTCTCCTCACTCACTGATTCATTTTTTAAACGAGGTTGACACAGTACAAGGAACTCTCCTCACTCACTGATTCATTTTTTAACGAGGTTGACACAGTAAAGGAACTCTCCTCAGACTCACTGTTTCATTTTTTAACGAGGTTGACACAGTAAAAGAACTCTCCTCACAAACTGACTTGATCATGGCTTCCAACTGGAAGAAACACATGTCAATGGACACACCTTGATCATGGCTTCCAAGAGGTCTTCATCAGAAGGAAGAATAGTTCTCTGGAAGGAATGAATGTCAAGGGACTCAAAAGCGATAAGAACATCGTGTTCAAAAAATCCCATAGAGTTTTCCATGTCAATTACCGGATCTGAGTCATAGGAAGTCGAGCAAACAGTGAGAGGCTCGCTTACATCGGTAACTGAAAACATGGGACTAGTTGCCACATAATTAACCCGTGGCGGGGTAGATACCACTTGCATATGAGGAACATTCAGGGATGTCGGATTATTGGTAGTCGAAACAAGACTAGGGAACGAAAGCTGGTCTACAGTCACAATATTTCCATTGTGAGGGAAAGACATCATGCGAAAGAGTGTCGATACGACAACTTTCATTGCATAGACATAGTCTCGCCCAAGGAGTAAATTGAAATCCAAGGGGCCTCGAACTACCATAAGATCAATACAGACAATTTTACCTTCCAAAGTAATAGGAAACTTAGGAAGGATCCCTAAAGGTTCACTAATGGTTCTGTTAAAAGCTTTCAGATTCTGCGTAATAGGCACAAGTTGAGGGGAACCCAAAGCTTTCCAAGCAGTTGAGGATAAAATACTAACAGAAGCACCTTCATCTACCTGTGTGCGATGTATGTCCCTACCACCAAACTTCACAATGATTTGGAAAGGGATGGAGGAAGGAAGACGAGGTTCTGTTAGTCTATTCCAATCAAAGGAAAAGACCTCAGTACTTGGAGGGGGTTATGTAGAAACAGGTGAAATGCCCCCCGGCGTAGAAGAATCTGATGTAACAAGAAGAACCTGAGTGGTATGAAGTTCACTCTCTACAGGGAGAATGGGATCGATCGAATGTGAAATCGAATCGACCACTTGATCAACTAATGGATCATCAACCTGAGTGATATGAGTTTCACTCTCCAATGGAAGAGTGGGATCGACTGTACTTGAAATTAGATCAATCACTTCGTCAGTTGACGGTAGGTTGGGAGAAAGTTTACGGTAACCAGTTGGAAATTCTTGCTGTGGAACAGTAAGGTTTTCCAATAATTTTGAGGCTTCATCCATGTGAGGGCAAATGTGAGTTTGATGACTCCCTTTGCATAACTTACAAGGAAACCTAACTTTACCTTTTTTCCCAGGAACCTGACTATCACTGGTTGATGGATCAACGAAAAGTTGATGAGATTTTTCTGACCATACTTCCAAGACCTTTGGAATACCAGGACAATTGACAAGGAAGTGGTCACCCTTACAAAGCTTGCAAGGGTATTTGGGTTTACGATGCATGTTGGAGGTTTCCTCAACACAACTAACACTGACAGCCATGGTTGGTTGGTTGACGTCTTCCTTATCTTGCTTCTTCGTCTTCTCCTTCTTCTTCCCTTTCTTCTTCTTCTTAGCCACCTGGTTACTAGCATCAAGGCTTTTACCAAGCGAAGAGGAAGAAATGGAGGAAGAAATATTAGGTGAAGAAGGTGAAGGGTCAACAAAAGGTTGGTGATGTTGAGATGGTGAACTCTGTTGAGGTGAAGCATCCGGTTGAGGTGAAACAATTGGAGTATTCGGGGCCAACGAAGTTGAAAATAACCATATCAGTAAACCTATTGTAAATCCAGGTAATGACAACGTAGCCATATAAGGAGGACCAACATTTCCAAAGGAAGGAAAAGTACTAGGATTCTCGTTAAGAGGGGTTCCTTGGTTGGTAAATTCCGGAATAGTTGCCATTATATTCAACTTCAGTGAATTTTATTAACAATTTAAAACTAAAATTAACAATTCACAATTCACACCTAACAATTAAAATTCACAATTCACACCTATGGTCTCTAAAAGTAAAAACAAACAAATTAACACGCGCTATCAAATCTAGGAGTCAAACCACACACAAACAGTGAATTCCCGTACTAAAAACACTAGTTGGTGATGAAATCCAACATCGTAGAATTTAATACAGAAAGGGCGGTTGGAACAGTTACCCCGACAACCTGCTTAATGAAACAGACTGGCACAAGTTTCTTCACAAAACCATCTCGTGTGAAGAGAACCCCCCAGAGAGTCCAAGTGAATCTAGTCGATGTCTGCTCCAGGTACAGTGGGATCTTCCCTCCACCGTCACCTTAAGAAAGAATCCTATAGATTATGGCCACTAAGGTTACCAATAGAAACAAATATACCTGATGGGGGAACAGTCTACGATCCGATACACACGCAAGGGCAGAGTAACAAAGCTCAATCCCCTTGAAGGCTCCTTGACATAATCCAAGGTTTACCGACAAGTGACCCCAGGCTCCTCGACAATGGTCTATCCGAGGTTTACCGTTGTTAATACGTGCATATCTTCTATCGTTCCCAATGAGGAAGGATTGATTACCTCACTGGTTCAGATATGATCTCGTGCTTGACTCCTTTAGGAGGAGCTTCCCAGAGCATACATGCAACAATTGGAATTTTTCCTACCGCAAGATCGACTACTGTTTGTTTTACTGTCTTGGAGAGTTAACTAAAACCTATTCCAAGACACTATCCTAAGCTAGATTGGTGGAAAGAGCCCTAAAAATGTAAAAATTACTAGATGAATTTTAATTAAGCGCTGTGTTATTTAGGCTGTTATTACTCAAAGGGTAAATGGATATTAAACCAATGGTGTTATGACCCGACCCAAAACTGAATGCAATCGAATATGATAATGTAATCTTTTCAATTCGATGAATCCTACCTAAAGTAAGGAGAGAGTTTCCATCCACTTCCAACAATGCAAAGATTGATCACTAAGAGAAAATATAACAAATTCTCTAATGCACTAATTTTATCAAGAAAAACTAATGCAAATCAATCCCAAAACAGTTTTTTTATTTTTTGTTTTTAAAAACAAGCATAAAAACATCTAAATTCAAATCAAAGAAACTGATCTAAATCTACAATTGATTTTTCAGAATGTAAACTATGCAGTTGTGATCTATGCACAATTCACATGAAAAATATGCAAATGTAATCTATGCACATTTTTCATTCATATTCTGAAAATGAGAATTCTAATTATGCAAATGTGATCTATGCAAGAGAATTCTCAAACACAAGATGATTCTAATATAATCTAAGAACCAATCAAGTGAAAGTCAAGAAAAATGGGTGAGAGTTCCAAAGATCAAAAAAACACTCAAAGGCGATTAACACTCATACACAATTTAGCCCCCCCCGGCGAATGAGGGGGAATTTTTTTTGCAAAAACAAAAGCAAAAAGATGCAAAATTGTGAAAAGACTGAGACAAACCTTCAATTAATGACCAAAGGAAATCAAATTAAGAATTTCTCAAAAAAGAGACTCAAAACACCCAATAACTTAATGGAGAGTGATGAGATGAAGAATTGGCTGAAAGAAATTTCAGAAACAAGAATTTTTGATAGAAAAAATACAGATCTGGGTAGATCCTAAGAATCCTAAATTAAATCTAAACTAAAATGAAAGAAGAAATCTAAGTTTTTCAAGACTTTTAACAAGGTCCGCAGGTTCCAGAAGTAATAGGTGCGGTCCCGCACTGGTTACTTAAGGAAAGTGCGGAGATGCCCGCACTCTGTGTGAAGACTAAGTGCGGTCCCCTGAAAACTTCAAGAAAAACATAAAAGATTTCAAAACTTAAAAAAAAACAAAGAAAACCTAAGCTACCCAGGCAGATATCCATCAATCAAAAACCAGGAAAAACTTTTCCTCAAATCAAAATAAAAGAGAACCAAAACAACAAGTTCTTTCCCCAGCGGAGTCGCCAATTTGTTGGCCGGATAAATCGTTCTTGCGGACAAGACCGATCTCCCTAGTGTCAGAAGACAATCTAGCAACAAACGAACAACTAAGAATGGTTTTCTGTATATCGCTACTATAAGAAGAGATGAAGGTGTCGATCCTACCTTAGATCCAAATTCTTATTTGCGGTCGTAGTGCTTTTGTTGCATCAAAATCCTTCGTCGTAACAAGAGCTCTTTTGTCACAATAAAGTACTATCTTCGATCTCATAATCACAAACAAGAAAATATCAATAGCACCTGTATAACAAATAATTATAAAACATACCTATCATAGTGATCAAGGAATCTATGAAATAAACGATCAAATGACAGCTTATTGAAAAAAACAGAACTTGATTGTATTAATCTTAAAATATACAGAAGTACCTTAGAACCTTAGCCTTAATGTTCGAAAGGCCTTCCCGAGGTCCGAAGCAGGAATCTCCTCTACTTTGATAAGTCTTGCACTCTTCCTCCAGAAGCATTAAGAGGTATGTGATCTTTCCTCTCAAAAGCTCAGCAGAAGGAAATCTAAATCTCAACAGCACTTCAGCTCAAAAATCTTCTCCAAAAAACTTAACCTTTGAGGCTACCCAATGCCTCCTTTTATAGATCAGATGAGGAGGTTAGGATTCCACCTTTAAAGGGATAGAATCCTCCTTTAAAGGGATAGGCTCCTCACATCAAGGGATTAGTTCCTTAAGGTGTGGGATACATGCACCTTACCAAAGCGTACTCATCCCCAAAAAATCTCATCCAGAACCTTCCAGAATTGACCAAAATTCAACTTTTTTGGTTTAATTTCACGCATTTTTGACTTTACAGGGGTACCGCACCTATAACACTGGAAAAATGCGTTCTAGAACGCAGTTTATCTTCACATTACATGCGGACCCAAGCTAAAAACGCATGCAGGCTTCATCTTACCTGCGTACCCAAGGTTTTTTGAGCTTTTTAGGGTTTTTCCTTCATTTTCAGGGCATGGAATGAGGAACAAAGGTTGTAAGACTTGCAGAGGAGGCATGTATGAGTGTTATTGAGCTCATACAGTCAGCAAAATGTCAAGGTGACAGTTTTCAGTGTAACAATGCCGTGCGATATGCGTACGTGCCGTCGATCTGGAGCCTTGCGATCTAACGATGGTCACACGATGGACTTACCTGATGTTTAACTAAGGTACGGTGTGTGTGTCCCGTTGGATTTTGCCGATGGTTTGTGCGGGCCCGGAGCATAATAAAGTTGTTAATTAAACGGTTGGCGGAAAATTAACATAAGTCTGGAGTATAATTGTTATAAGGTTGGGGGTATCATATAAAGCTGAGAGATTCAAATAAATTTGCAAAGGTCGTGGATAAAGTTTATTTATCAAATTCCACGAATTTGATAAATAAATATCCGAGGAATAGATATAAGTGGACCACGTGGAGTCAAAGAACAGGGTTTCAGACAAGAAGTGCTGACAGAGCCATGCTATAGTTGACCATCTCTCCTTAGGGGTCTGATTTCAGTTTTGTTGCGTCATTTGTGGTATCGGAGCCATTGTTTTAAGGTTGTTTTTGTAGAAGAGTTGACATGGAAATCCGAGTTGGTAGAGGTGCTGGCAGAAGGAGACCTGTAGCCAACGCAGAGGTGTTGGGGATGTTGCAGAGGGTCGAGGCCAGAATGGATGCCATGGAGAGAAGATAACCCAGATATCCTAAAGACATCAGTGAACTTGAAACAGAAGAAGCTGAAGAAAATGTTGAAATTCCTCTTGACATGAGGCTCCTTAGGACTGTTCTGGGGTCTGCAGTTAAGCCCAGAATTGAAGTGTCGAGTTATGCAGGGGGACTGAATCCATAGGAACTATTAGACTGGATAAATGAAATGAATAAATGCTTCGATTATGAAGAAATAAGCGAGGATAAGAAGGTCAAGTTTGTAGTAACAAAGCTGAAAGGACATGCTGCACTTTGGTGGGATGGAGTGCAGGCATAAAGGAGGAGAGTTGGCAAGCAACCTATCAAGACCTGGACTAGAATGATGGCTAAACTAAAAGGTAAATTCTTGCCCAGTGATTACCAACTGACATTGTATAAGCAAATGCAGAACCTGAGACAGAGGTTGCTGATAGTAAAGGAATACATCGAGGAATTCTACAGAGTGAGCATAAGGGTTGGGAAATTTCAAGACACACTAGAGAAGACTGCCAGATATGTGAATGGTCTCAAGCTAGATATCTAGGATGAGATTGGTCTCCTGTCTCCTAAGACAGTGGAAGAGGCCTATCAGATGGCCTTGAAAGCAGAGGAGAAACTCTTGAGGAAACAGTCTGCCAAGAAGAGAGGTACTTTCTGGGGAAAGGGAAGTCAGGGTGGTAGAGGAAAGCCTGCTACACCCAGGGATGGAGCTAATAGTATCTCAACTCAGAATGCATCTACAGAGGAGGACGCAAGGGGCAGAAGGGATCTTTACAGAGGAAAAGGAAGAGGACGCAGAGACAGAGGCAGAGGTAGAGAGTTGAGGTGTTATAGATGTCCGGAAGTGGGACATAAGCACTATGAGTGTCCAAAGAATGTGGGTGCTGGTCCAAGAAATGCTGTTGTTTCCCAGGCTGGAGAAGAGGCAAATATTGAAGAAGAAATTCTTCCAGAGAGGGGAGAATCCTTGGTGGTAAATAAGGTCCTGTTGAAGCAAGCCAAAGAGGTCACTGAGCCTGCACAAAGGAAGACTTTGTTTAGGAGCATATGCAAAGTCCAAGGGAAATGCTGCCAGCTAGTCATTGATAGTGGTAGCATAGACAATCTGGTTTCCACTGAGGTAATAGAAAAGCTGAAGTTGAAAACAAGGGAGCATCCAACTCCCTATAGGGTGTCTTGGCTGCACAAAGGGCACCAGCTGGTTGTAAAGGAGCAGTGTGAGATAGAGCTGCAAATGGGCAAATACAAAGATAAGGTCCTGTGTGATGTAATGCCCATGGATGTGTGTCATATACTGCTGAGTATACCTTGGCAGTTTGACAGAGTAGCAGTGCATGATGGCAAGAAGAACACTTACAAGTTCTTCAAAGATGGGGTACAACATACATTGATACCCATGGAAGAAGGAGAGCCATCCAACAGAGTGATTGATCCAAAGACCTTGTTGCTGAGCGGGAAGGAATATCTGTAGTAGATAGAAGAAGAAGAGGTAAGTTTTGCTTTAGTTTGCAAACCTAAGGTAGTTCTTACTTCTACAAATATTTCTGATTCACCAGTAGAAATCCAAGAGATGTTAGACAATTACTGTGACATTGTTGTGGATGATTTACCTGATGAGCTTCCACATGTGAGAAAGATTAGCCATCAGATAGATTTTATCCCTGGTTCAAATTTTCCAAATAAGGCAGTCTACAGAATGACTCCCAAGGAAAATGAGGAAATCATGAGACAAGTACAGGAATTGGTAGACAAAGGGCTGATCAGAGAAAGTTTGAGTCCATGTGCAGTGCCAGCAGTATTGAGCCCAAAGAAAGATGGGGGCTGGAGGATGTGTACTGATTCCAGAGCAATCAATAAGATCACAATCAAGTACAGATTCCCTTTGCCCAGAGTTGAGGATTTGATGGACTGTTTGAGTGGTGCTAAATATTTCTCAAAGATAGATTTGAAGAGTGGATACCATCAGATTAGAATAAGAGAGGGTGATGAGTGGAAAACATCCTTTAAAACAAATGAAGGACTCTATGAATGGATGGTAATGCCTTTTGGGTTGTCAAATGCACCTAGCACCTTTATGAGACTTATGAATGAAGTATTGAAAGAATTCATTGGCAAATTTGTGATAGTGTATCTGGATGATATATTAGTTTTCAACAGAACTAAAGAAGAACATTCAAGGCATCTTAATCATGTCTTGAAGAAGCTTCACCAAGAGAAACTGCTGATAAATTTAAAGAAGTGCTCATTCATGAAAGAAGAGTTGGTGTATTTGGGTTTTTTTGTTTCTGCAGAAGGATTGAAGATGGACCCAGAAAAGGTTAAGGAAATTGTGGAGTGGCCTTCACCCATGAATGTCTTTGAGGTAAGAAGTTTCCATGGACTTGCTAGTTTTTACAGAAAGTTTATAAGAAACTTCAGTAAGATCAATGCACCCATAATTGAGACAATAAAGAAGAGAAAATAGCCATTTAAGTGGACTGCTGATGCAGAAAGAAATTTTAAAATTTTGAACCAAAAGATAACTGAGAAGCCTGTTTTGATTCTGCTTGATTTTACAAAACCATTTCAAGTAAAATGTGATGCCAGTGGGGAAGCCATTGGAGCTGTGTTGAGTCAGGATGATAGGCCTATGGCATATTTCAGTGAAAAGCTGAATGGCACCAGAAAGAAGTATTCCTCTTATGAGAAGGAATTCTATGAAATTGTTTAGGCACTGAAGAAATGGAGACATTATTTGATGTCCAGGGAATTTGTATTATATTCTGACAATCATGCTTTGCAGTATATTGTACAGCAGCCCAAGTTGAAACATAAGCATGCTAAATGGGTTGAGTATCTCCAAAGTTTTAATTTTGTTTTGAAACATATAAGTGGCCAAGCCAATAAAGTAGCCGATGCTTTGAGTAGGAGGCACATGCTTGTTCAAGAAACAAATTTTGAAGTTGTAGGATTTGATTTTCTGAAAGAATTGTATAAAACAGATCCAGATTTTAAAGAAGCATTTGAGGCATGTAGTAACCCTGTTTTAACAGATAGAAGCCCATGGATGGATTATTTCCTACAGGAGGACTTGTTATTAAGAAGAAGCCAACTGTGTGTACCAAGATGTTCCATGAGAGAAAATTTGATCAAAGAAAAGCATAGTGGTGGACTTGCTGGACACTTTGGTACTGATAAGACTTATGAGCAGCTGAGTCACTTCTATTACTGGCCCAAGATGAGAGCAGAAGTGGACAAGTTTGTAAAGAATTGCAAAATCTGTCAATATGCCAAAGGAAGGAGCCAGAATGCAGGATTGTACACTCCCTTGCCTATTCCAGACAGGCCTTGGGACATGGTGAGTATGGATTTTGTTCTAGGATTTCCCAAGACTCAGAGAGGGAATGATGCAATCTTTGTTGTGGTGGACATATTCTCCAAAATGGCACATTTTATTCCATGCTATAAAACTAGTGATGCCACCCATGTTGCTAACTTGTTTTTCAAAGAAGTTGTTAGATTGCATGGGTTGCCCAAGAGTATTGTTTCAGACAGAGATACCAGATTTGTGGGTCATTTCTGGAGGAAATTGTGGAAGAAACTTGGTACCAAACTGAGTTTCAGCTCAGCTTATCATCCCCAGACTGATGGACAAACTGAGGTAGTGAATAGGAGTCTGGGAAATTTGTTAAGAAGTCTTGTAGGAGAACATCCCAAGCAGTGGGACCATATTTTTCCCCAGGCAGAATATGCATATAATGACTCACCAAACAGAAGCACAGGACAGAGTCCATTTCATATTGTTTATGGAATGCATCCCAGAGGAATATCAGAGTTAAGAAATCTGGGAAAGGCAGAGCTAAGGAGTGCAAATGGTGAGGAATTTGCTTCAGAGATCCAGGCCATACATGAAAAAGTGAAACAACAACTACAAGGCATCAGCATCAGATACAAAAGCAGAGCAGACTTGAGCAGAAAAGAAGTTCACTTTGAAGTAGGAGATTAGGTCTTGGCACACTTGAGAAAGGAGAGATTCCCAAAGAAGCAGTACAACAAATTGAAGTTAAAAAATATTGGGCCATGCAAGATACTTAGAAAGTTTTCTGCAAATGCTTATGAGATTGAATTACCTCCTGATGTTGGAATATCTCCCATTTTTAATGTTGCAGATTTGTATAAGTATGAAGATGATGGTGGAGAAGAAAGATCAATAGACAAGGAACAGATTGAGTGGAAGGAGCAGCTACCTCCAGCACAACCATTGCAACCAGAGAAGATATTGGACAAAGGAGTGTTCAGAAGGACCAGAGGATGAGAGTACTTTCAGTACTTGATCAAATGGAAGGATAAGCCAGAGGAAGATGCCACTTGGATGACTGAAGAAATGTTGCAGAAGATAGGCAGATCAGTGGAAGAGCTCATGGATAGGAGCCCATGAAGAAAATTGCCCTCGGGAGTCTGATGCAGGGGAATTAGACACTAGCCAACAATGTAGGAAGTTTTGTCCACATGTTGTGGCTAGGAGGGTTCAAAACATTTGAATTGTAACAGCTAGGTGTCAATACCTCAACTGACTGTATCATTTAGATTAGTTAGATTTGTAGGAGTCGAATAGTTTAGTTCGATCCATCTGTCACATTTCAGTTAGTTGAATAATTGTAATTAGGCTTTTGGTTTCCTAAACCGGTCCTCGTAGAGGAACCGAAGAGTCACACTATAATGTATATAAATGTAATCCCTCGGATGTGTATAGCAGAGCAGAGAGGAAGAGTAGAAGAGATTTCTGCAATAAAATCTGTGTGTTTACAATTGCTTCCAGTTAAATGATTTCAGTGCACATTTGCCGTAGAATTGTCTCAAATCTTAATTGTGAAGAAATTGTTTAATTGTGAGGTGATTGAACCCTGTGTATGTATAATTAGTGATCTGAACCATTGTGCCGATTCTGCACCCCTCTGTCTATCATTTTCTCGAAATTAATTGAACAAAACCCTGTTGAATAAATCCCACCCACTGGCGGGGCCTGTGCAGAGGAACAGTGGCCGGAAACTCTGTTTAAATGGTAGAATTCCCGCTTACGCCGAGATCCCCGACCTGAGTTAATGAATCAAAAGGATAGCACAACCCCAAATTAACCTTGGTTAATCACTGTACAAAAACTGCGAGTGGATTTGCAAGGCGGATTGCCATATCGCACCGCTTTTGGGTGAATAGGTGGTATTTTCTGTTTGCGAGCGATTCCATAGGGAATGTGACACGTGGTGGAGTGGACCCACGGAAAACCGCTGTCAAAGCACACCATCACACGTTATAGTTCGTACCAGGATGCCGCGCGATATGCGTACGTGCCGTCGATCTGGAGCCTTGCGATCTAACGGTGGTCGCACGATGGACTTACCCGACGTTTAACTAAGGTACGGTGTGTGTGTCTCGTTGGATTTTGCCGATGGTTTGTGCGGTCCCGGAGCATAATAAAGTTGTTAATTAAACGGTTGGCGGACAATTAACATAAGTCTGGAGTATAATTGTTATAAGGTTGGGGGTATCATATAAAGTCGAGAGATTCAAATAAATTTGCAAAGGTCGTGGATAAAGTTTATTTATAAAATTCCACAAATTTGATAAATAAATCTCCGAGGAATAGATATAAGTGGACCACGTGGAGTCAAAGAACGGGGTTTCAGACAAGAAGTGCTGACAGAGCCATGCTATAGTTGACCATCTCTCCTTAGGGGTCCGATTTCCGTTTTGTTGCATCATAGCTACACACACACACATATAGACAATCTATGTGAAGTAATAGTGACAATCTATGTGAAGATAAAGAGGAGTTTCAGATTCCTGAGTGTCCATGGAAAAATATTTTTGACTTCGGGTTTCAATGTAGGGATAATTGGGATGTGTAAATTAATTTTATGAAGTAATGTTGTGATAAAAAATATTGGGTTTATATGTTGTTGTAGCCTATCAATATTTCTTATCAATGTTAAGAAAAAAAGAAATAAATGAGTATATATAAACTTTCTAATTAATTTTGACAATCAATCTTGAAATAAGAAATAATAAACAATGACATTTTAGATATCAATTTTCCCAATTAATGTTGAGATAGAGAGAAGAACAAATTTATAACAATTTTTATTAATACTTTACAAATTTTTTTATCCAATAAATTTAATTGTTTTTTTGGATAGTATTATTAATCTTTATAATTAATATTGAGATAGGTGAAGAAGCTATTTATAACAAATTCTCTTAATACATTACAAGAAAAGTTTATCTAATAAATTTAATTGTTGAGTTAGAAATAAAAAAATCCAGCTTTCATAATATTGATATATAAATAGTAGTTTTGTATATTTTTCTAGTTTAAGTTTGGAAACTTAAAAACAAATTTAAAAGAAAATTAGAGAATTATTCTGATTTAATTTACTATAAATTAAAATAAATTAAAAGATACAACATTAAAGAAAAATATTTACCTAATTAACTATTAAATATTTAAGATAGGATACAAAAGAAAATATAAATAAAAAATGATAAGATTTTAATAAAAGAATGATTTTCTATCGATATAAGAATAAATTAAATATGAAATATATAATGTTACATTGTTCTGTTTATAAACATATTAAATGCATAAAATGACTAATTTTTTTGTTGGAATAGATAAAGCAAACACACAACACTCAATCCTATTTATGAAAAAGTAAGATAAAAACATACACAACCAGAATAAATTGGAGATGATATATGTGATGTTAAAATGTGTTTTTTTTAATAGTTATTGGAAATGATATATGTGATATTAAAATGTTCTCTATTTGAAACAAGTAAAATAAAAGCACTGAATATAGAGTGTTGAATTTGCAAACAAGTTATATAAACACTTTTATTAAAGACAAGACAGATTCATCATTAAAAAAAAATGGTTACATTGTATATTGAGACATTTTTAAGATAAATGAGATTAAATTTGTGAACGCAATTATTATTATATATATATATATATATATATTTTTTTTTTTTTTTAAAATTTTTTTTTTTCTCATATGATAGACAAACTTTTCATAATCTAAATAAAAAATATTTTATAAAAAACAGCAAAGTATGTAAAGAAAATTATTTTATACTAAATTAAAGTAAAAAGAATAAGAAATCAGAGGAATAAGAATCATGATATATTGAAGTTTATATGTTATTGTTCACAAATCCTCACAATCTATCTAGAAATAATTTTTTTTTATAATATCATAATAGAAAGCATTTATCTCACTTATAATTTAGATACACAATTTTTTTTTTTTTTTTTTACCTAATAAATCTAATTCTGAATTATTAATATAAGTGAAATAAAATCTACATTATTGCTTATTTCATGATTTGTTTCTTCGAGGATAGAAATAGCAGGAAACCTAAGTCTTTTGTAGACATTTTCATCCCAGAATACGCCTTACAATCATAGGTTTGCCAAGTATGATTTGGTGCTTAATTTTGGTCATGACTAACCATTCATAATGGCGTTACGTGTACCTATAGAGTAGATCACCATCTCATGCCGTTAGGAATTCTTCTACATTTTTATGTGCAGGATGAAAACATTCAATGTTTCTTTCATTACACCAATTACAAAGACTTTGGTTAAATGATTCATAATAGATTGGATTTATTGCAGTTTTATTGACTCCATAGTCATTCCACCAGGGTTTTAACCAGTCACATTGGCGGTTCATCTGCATTATCCAAGTGGGTCCAAATTTTATTTTGGTGTAATGGGTCTCTCCTTTGCCATCGACATTTAAAATGTCCCACCATAACTTTTTATATCCTGCAAAGTCATAAACAGTGTCAGGAAATATTAATGAGGGATTATTACTTGGCCATATAACACTGCCAACTATCCATCCGGGATCTGTTAGCCACCTATAAAATTTGTCATATCAAATGGTGGCTAAAACATTTTTGGAGCCTTCAAGAAACAAATTTTATTGCTAAAAAATGTTATCTCTTGAAGACTCATGAAGACATCATGCCCTTGTTTCAATCTTCACTGCTGTTTCCATTTTAAAAACTCAAAAACTCTGCTGATTCCATAAGAGAAAATACTGCTGCAAACACCATTTTCCCCTCCCACTTCAAAACTAACCTCCATTTTTACCCCTTTCATTCCCATGAAATTCCTCTATTTTTCATTTTTCCCCATTTTCCCTTCATAAGATCCTCTTTACAGAAGTTTAAAACTCACTTTTGAATTCTGTCGAAACCCCCAAATCCATCAGAAAACTCTAAAAATTTCATAAAAAAAACAAGTTTTCACTAAGAGTTTAAGCCCCTTTGGGCTAAAATCCTAAAAACCACTTCCCCACATGTGCCCGTGCCCTAGAACCGGGTGCTAAGCCTTTTCAGCGCTTATCGCATCGCAAAAATCCGAGCGCACAAATATTTTGGTCAATTTGAAAGTTCCGATGCGATTAGTCTTTTGTTCATAACCCCTGATCCCATTAACCGCTTCATATAACCCTTGTACCCGCAATCGGGCGCTAAAACATTGTAATAATCCATTCCCGATTGCCATTTTCCTTTGTAAATAAAAAAACCCTTTTATCCAAAGTTTCGGTCTAAAACCCATCGAAACCATTTTTTTATATATAAATGGGTAGATTGAAAGACCCACATCAAAAGTTCCAATGCGATTGAAGCCCCCATTTGCATAAACTCCGCCCTCCGCTTCACTCCATATAACTTGCGCGCGGGACCAAGAGTTTAAGCCCCAAAGCGTTGATCGCATCGCAAAATTCAAAATGGTTAGATTGAAAGACCGCACCAAAAGTTTCGATGTGATTGGCCCTCATACATAAGCCCCAGGCCCTTTGTCCTCCATATAGACCAAGGCCCCGCAGCCAGGCGCCAATCCATATCATATATATAAACCCGCCTCGAAAGCCAAAAATTTGTATTATATTAAAATTTGGGTTTTTTCATATGTTTTAAAGGGTTTCCGCCGGTTCTATACTTGTGATAATCTCCGCCATTGATCTTAAGCCGATCAAACAACCCGCGCTACATTGCATCGCAAATTTTTCATCGGGCGCATTTTATTTCTCTCCTCGATTGGTCATACCCCGATCAATCGAGAGCCGTTGATCTCCTCCCCGCCTTCCCAAATATAATGGTCCACATTGGCTCCGATTATTAGCCTTCCTCCACCTTCAAAATCCTCCGATTCACTCCCCACCATTGATCTGATCCTCAGATCAATGGCTAGCCCTCAATCGCTTCGGTGCCTCCATATTCTTTTCCCAGCCGATGCTGATGCCCCTGATTGCATTTGGGCCATCCACGTGTCCAGATTGGATGGTCCAGATCACATTCTCCGACTTTGGTTTAAAAACATGCAGCCCCGCTCCTAATGTTTTTTTGACCAATCCCGTCCGTTGATCTCTACAGATCAATGGTCCTCATTTACTCCTTCTCTGCCCTTGTATTATTTTCGTTCATGCCCCAGATTCAATCCTGGCCGTCGATCTTCTACATCCAATGACTTATGTTTAACCCGACAGGCCTGCCGCCTGTGGGTCCTGCCTCCCTCCAAATTTTGATCTCCACCGTTCAAATCTTAGATCTAACGACCCAGAATGAAACTGCCCATCCTGCTTCCACTTGCGCATCTTTTCAAATTCGCGCTCGCTCTCCGCCATCAGATCTGAGACCCCAGATCTAACGGTTCAAGCACATTTTCGCGTAACTTTTAGCTCAGAGGATAATTTTCAAAAATCACACGATATAGGTGGTTTTCTGATGCCACGTGTCGGGCGGGGACGCATATCGCATTCCAAAAGGCAAAACTGCCTACCTGTCTTTTCTCCGCGCGAAACCCGTGGTTTTAATTCCCGAAACCACTTTTCCTCTTTCCCATTATGTCTCATCACGCGTGCCTCCCACTGTTGATCTCTGCAAATCAATGACCCAGATTTAATCTGGCCTTATACTATTGCCCTCCACCCTCGCCAAAGGATTTTAACGCATGATCTCCACCGTTGATCACGTGGGCCGATCTCATCCGACGACCCATGATCATCCCAAACTCCCAACTCTATTTTTAACCATATTTCCTCTGAAACAAAGGTTTTCAACCTTTTTGTTTGCATTTTCTCCCGTTTCATTATAAAGTGGCCTTTCCACTTTATGTTTTCCCGATTAATCCTGACCGTCGAATCTATGCCGATTGACGGAGCCAACTTAAAAGCTCCCTCTACTCTCCTTTTTATCTCCTCTAACAGATCCCAACCGTTAGATGTTGCCATCCATCGGCCTTGCTCCTTCCCCACACCCTCTAAAGCAGTTTCCCCCCAATAACACAGGATTTTATAATATTTTTTGTTTTTTGCAGGTGTTTGATGGTTTTTCCATTATATAAAAAGCCAAAGGCCGGGAATGACGATTCCCATGCCTTTGATTCATCAAAGGGAAGCCATTCAAACTCCACGTCTCATCAATACTTCATGGGAATTGATGCCATATGAGCCCTGTGTGGCCCTGCACATCAACAAGACATAGTGTGATTTAATCAAATTAAAAGAGTATCAGTGTCGAAGATAAAACACAGTAGAATTGAAGATTGAAGATGAATTCCATAGTTTAATTGATTACGGCTAAGATTGATTATCAAAAGCCTAATCCATTAAATTAAAACAGAATTAAAGGGGAAATCAAAAGATCATCAGACAGAAAGGCCTCCACCGCTACAATAGAGGCCATTGATTCCTCTCAGCTACCAGATTTCCACCTGTTGCCTCAAAGAATTCAAACAGAGGCCAAAGTTATTGATTAGAAAGAAGATATTTGCCTCAGCGTAGCTGAATAGTTAATTCTGCCAACATAACTTAATACAAAAATATCAGCAGAGTTAATTATATCTTGAAACAGAGCCTTAAAAGTCAACAAAAGCTCCCACCGAAATTAATTCTTAAATGTAGAACATTTAATACAGAGGACACATCTGTAAACTTCTCCATTGAGCCCCTCAAAGGCCGAGAAGTATTAATTCTGTATTAATTGACTTGGGAGATCTTTTATCCCCTCCCACCTCCTCATTTCTTCTATAAATACCATTGTAGAAGATGAGAAAATGTTGGTTGCAGAACTTTGAAATATACTTGAGGTTGAAACTTCTACTTGTAAATAGTGTTCACTGGCTCTTGAAGCTCTACTTGTGATAGATAAGTTAGTCTGAGAAGTGAAGATGATTGCTAAACTGAAACATTGGACTTCAAGCTGTAACTGGTTTGAAGCATCAATACAAGCTAATTTATGGGATCCTGGTCTATGTCAATGGTGATGTTATTTCTTATTGTAAATCATTATTTTATTTCTGTTTTCACTTTTTCCATCTTCTCTGATAAAGAACAATAAGCATAGAGTTATGATTTATTGTATATCAGTACCCTTCTCTGACTGATAAGCTTTATCTACATGTTTTCTTCCAAATTGTGTTATTTAGGAATGATTTAATTCAGTTTGAGCCGTTAGGAATGTTGGCGTTCCCTCGTCCTACTGTCTTAGCTAAATATTGTTCTTAGATGTTATTTTCAGTTTATGTTAAGTAGAGATGAACTAAGGAAGTTATGGTGAGCCCTGTCCTAGTTTTATCCCAAAATATTGCTTGAAAGTTTCCCTAAGAATGCGTTGAAAGCTGGCTAGTTTCAAAGTACTTACTAGATCTTAGACCATTCTTTGTTATCTTTGTGTTTTTCTGGAAATTTTACCAAGTAAAGCAGAGCTAGTAGAGGTTTATGGTGAGCCCTGCCCTCTAGTTTCTTCTTCAACAGTAGCCTTTTAAGTTTCCCTTTGTGTTTAATTTGTTTTCTATTGAAAGTGTATAAAAATATGGTTAGTTTCGAAGTACTTACCAGATCTTAGATTAATTTTATGTATTTCTTAAGTGTATTTCAAAATCTGGCTAGTTTCAAAGTACTTACCAGATCTTAGGCTGCTCTTTGTTCTTCATTTGTTAAATTCCCCTTCTTGTTGTATCATTTCATTCCATAAAATCAACTTTAAAGAGATCCTTAGACATAGATGACTTGCCCCATGGACCACTCTTGCCCCTTGTTGTTTCAATTAAACCCTATTATGACTCCATAGCCCAATGAACTAAAACCAACCATTATCTATCTTTTTGGCCAAATCCTGTTCTGATTGCTTGCAAATTCACACCTTTGAAACTCTTTCCATTTAGGACTTTCCCTCAAACAATAATCATGCTCAACCATCCAAAACAAAAACAAAACCCTCGGCCTTCATAACTAGCCTAATATCATCACCCAAAAGCTTTAAAGATAAATCAATCTTTGCACTTTATTGGAGAGATCCCTCTCCTGATTCAGGAGGGCTAGATCCTAGAATCCCAAAGTGGTTGAAAAGGTGTTTCTCCCTATAGTCGGACTTTTCCAATCTTGTTGATTACGGGGACCTAACATTTCTGGTGACTCCGCTGGGGAACTAAGTCGAATTTTCATCTTAAGCTCCATTAAACACTTCATAAAACTTTGTGAGTAAAAGCAGCCTTTTCAAGCACTACCAAGTAATGGTAATCATGATGAAACTTGTTTGAATCAGTGACAAACTAGGCAAAACCCTAGGATTCTCATAAGAGTTTATCTAACCTTGAAAGATTAGCTGGCTTAGCCATAAGAGTAGACTGTTTTTGTCTCATAACCGTAGCTAAGTTTTGAAACAGATTTAGGACACTCTTAACAACCAATAGGATTGAAAATTAACTTAAAAAACCCAAAAATATTTCAGATTGGTATCTAATAAACATGGTGGTGGACCATAAAACCTTTTACCTCTAAAAAGAGCTAAAAAATTCCACTTGGCGACTCCACAATCCTTAACAGATCTTAAGACTCCACTGGGGAGAACCATTATATTTGTAATATCATTCAAACTCAGTTAGAGCACTGTAGGATTAAAGTTTATGTAAAACAGATTAGTTGACCTCTTAAAGACTGTCATATCTGGTTGAATTTTTTTTGTTTAGTTGGGTCTAAAAAACACAGCATAGTGGCTCCTAGAAAGATTCATACTAGAGCCTATCCTGACCCAGATCCACCTGAGATAGTTGATAACCCAGAACGTATCCTTAGGAAGTCTCCTAAGATTAAATTTTCAACTGTTTTCAGATCACCCTTGAGAGCTAATTCAGTTCCTGAAAATCTTGCAGCTCTACAACAATCACAAGCAGATCTAAGAAATCCATTTAGAACTAGGTCTCTTGATGATTTAGATCAGCTAGATTTTGAGTCTTCACTTTCATCTCCTGAAACAAGTGAACATCCTGGTAGTAGAGAAACAACACCACCTGATTCACATTTCCTTCTCAATTTAGGTGTCTCTCATCCAAGATCATCTCAGCAATCTATTCCTGGTCCTTCCACATCTGCTCATCCTACATTCACTATCCAAACCACTCCACTTCAACCCACTTTCCCTTTTTTTAATCCACCTCCACTTCATATCATGGCAGCATGGTATGCTCCCTTAGTCCTTCCTGTTCCCTTAGTCAATCTTCCACAGGACTACCAATCCAAAATACCATTGTATGATGCCAATAATGCTACAACTGCATCACAACACGTGGATAAAATGAATGACTACTTTGACAGAAATGAAATTGATGACGATTCTGTCAAACTTAGACTATTTGCTCAGATTCTGGGGGGAGAAGTAAGAAAATGGTTTAAAGGCTTAACCCCCCACAGTATAAATGATCTCCAAGCCTTCCATCAGACATTCTTAAATAAATTTGAAGTGAGGAAAAACCCTCTTCAAATACTCTCTGATTACAATAACCTCCATAGAAACACTGGGGAAAGTGTACAAGCTTACTTCACTAGATTTAATAGTGTGTATAATGCACTCTCCCCAGATTTAAAACCTCCACAAGGCTCAGCGTTAAACAAGTTTCCTGAAGGGTTAGACCCTGAAATGGCCTATCAGCTGAGAGAGAGAGATCCTGCAACTCTTGAAGATATGAAAAAATGAGCTCTTGCTGTGGAAGTTAACTTGATGGAGAAAAGAGCAAGAATGAAAAATGAGAAGAGAGTATCCTTCAGAGAAGAATCCACACCTTCTTCTTCCAGCTCAAATATGGAAAGAATGATGGAGGAGATGATGAAGAAAATGAGCATTCTTGAGAGAGCACAAGCAAGTCAAAACCAAATTGCTCCTCAAAATAGGAATCAAAACCAGAATCAGAATTTTAGAAGGAACCAACCTCCAAACAGACCTAGGGAAGAGGATTAACATATCACTCCTCCCTTTCATCAAAACTATGTAAGTGAGGTTGAGGAAACATATGAGCAAGTAGAGGAAGATGATATCAACATGATGGGAGTAGATAATGATGACTTTGAGGTTCATTATAATAGAAAACAAGGTCTATACACACCTTATGATGACAGAAGAGATAATGATGAAAGTTATTATCAAGACATGGAGAATGTCATAATAGAGTCTCAAAGAGAATATGACCTTAGAAGTAAAACCAGTCAACAAACTCCCAACAGCAAAACCTCTGACAAATCATCACAAAGCAGCACTGTAAAAAAACCCAAAATTGTCAAACAAAAGCAAAAAACAGTGGCTGTAAATTATGATAAAAGTAAAGAGAAAGGCACTCAAAACATTACAAAATAGAGTGCAGACCTCAACATTACTAACACTTTAGCTAGTACTGCAATTAAAACCATTTTGTCAAATGTAAATAGAACAAATCAACAAGCTGATGTTGCTGATAGAGTGGCAGTTAACAAGGCTGAGACAAGTTCTTCAAAGAATCAAACACCTTTAAGCCTGGAGCAGGAAATTTCCAAAATTAAAATCTCCGTTCCCTTGATTGAGTTAGCTGCCCAAAATGTATATATGACCCAAATTTTGAAGGCTTTAAACATTGAAGAGAATAATGACACAGTCAATCTTAATGATGACGAGCTAGAGCTTATTTTTGGTCCAAAGATTGAAGGTAGGTATCAAGAGGGACTTGTTCCTCCATTTTAGATGAGTTTAAACATTCATGATAAGATTTTGCATAACGCTATGCATGGGGCCTCTCATAATTTAATGCCAAAAGCTGTGATGGAGAGCCTGGGCCTAGAAATCACCAGACCTTATAAATACCTTTACTCCTTTGACTCCAGTAGAGTAAAATGTTTGGGTTTAATTAAATACCGCTGCATTAACTTAGCCCAGATTCTAGCCAAATGTTTGGTCATGGATATTGTTGTGGCTGATGTGCCCCCAAAGTATGGAATGTTGTTATCTAGGTCTTGGGGGGCTAAGTTACAAGGAACTATGTAGATGTACATGACCTATGTGACTATCCCTGTGTTTAATCAATCAAGAAGACTTTATCGGGAGTTCCATATGCAATACATGGTGACTAGTCAAGACAGACCTCAGAACTCTCCTCTGTATTCCGTAAATACAAGCCTCGATTATTTTATCCTGTTTAACGATAAATCACTTACTGAACATGTGACTTTAACAGAACTAATGGCCGATAGAGAGGAAGAGGTCAACACCTCAGAAGTGTCAAAACAATTTTCTGAACCTTTAAATTTTAGCAAACCAAACACTAGTTTTGACCTACAAGTCATGTATCCTTTGCTTTTAAACCTTGACAGTGAAGAAAGTAACCCTCGACGCATTGAAAAACCTGAGGAGTTAAAACAAATTCAACTAAATGCTGATACTCAACAACAATCCGAAAGTACTTTAGTTGAAGAGGACAACCACCAAACACATGAAACCGAAAATAGTCCTCTATGGAGTATGTACTTTGACGGGTTGTGCACTAGAACTAACGCTGGTGTAGGTGTCTGGATTTGCAACACGGAGAACAACCACACAGAAATAATTTTCTGTAAATTAAACTTCTAGTGTTCAAATAACATAGCGGAATATGAATCCCTGCTTTTAGGCTTACATTTGTTGAAAAAACTCGGAGCCAAGAGAATTAAAGTTCACGGGGATTCAAAACTAATCATTAGGCAAGTCAATGGGGAGTATAATGCTAATCATCCCAGACTTAGGGCCTACCGAAACGATGTCATGGATCTTTTGAAAACTTTCGAGGAGTCCCAATTGATTTTTGTCCCAAGAAAAAGAAATAACGCGGCCCATAGCCTAGCTTTTGCAGCTAGAACATGCTTAACGCCATATGAAACCAAAGAATGTACAACTCAGATTAAATTCAAACCAGTAGTTCCTGATAACGAAATATATTGGCAATTTTTTGACGGAGACGAACAAATAGAAGACTTCATGCAATTCAGAAATCAATTCAAACTACATAGTTCAGATTCAGATTATGAAACAGACTACAATAGTGAAGAAAATTTTCTTGGTGAAGAAGAACTGTCTCTTGAACTTGCTAATATAAATCTGTTGACTATCAAACCTGAAAATAAAATAGAACTGACTACAGAGTTAGAAACAGAGGAGTTAGAAACCCTGCAGTCTAAAGATCAGAGTTTGCCTAAGGGTCTGGCCCCTTTAGAAGAGTTGTTCAATTTTAATGATGTGGCCAAGAAGCCAAAACTGGAACCTGTAGAGACTGAAGTGGAAGAGTGCAATATAGGCAGCGAACTAAAACCTATGATGATCAAACTGTCTAAAGCTTTACCATATCACATTAAAATCAAATACATAGAGATGTTTAAAGAATTTTCTGATGTTTTTGCGTGGACTTACGAAGATCTTAAATCCTAAAACACTGAAATAATACAACAAAAAATCCCTCTCAAAGAAAACCAAAAACCATTCAAACAGAAACTGCACATAATTAACCCTGTACAACTCCCTTTGGTTGAGAAGGAAATCAAGAAAATGTATGAAGCTGGTATTATTGTCCCTATTAGATATTCCAAGTGGGTGTCTAATCTGGTGTCGGTTAGGAAGAAAACAGGAGAGATCAGGCTTTGTATAGACTTTAGAGATTTAAACAAAGCTTCATTAAAAGACAACTACCCTTTATCTAAGATGGACCATACTTTACAAATGGTGGTATGGTCTAGAAGAATTTCCTTGCTGGATGGCTATTCAGGGTATAATCATATCTTAGTCCACCCTGATGATCAATTAAAGACAACTTTTACTACACCTTGGGGCACTTTCATGTATGTGAAAATTCCTTTTGGTCTAATGAATGCTGGAGCAAATTTTCAGAGAGCCATGGACATAGCATTCTCGAAAGAATTGGGCTACTTCATCATTATATACCTTGATGATGTTACTGTGTTTTCAAAGACAGATGAAGAGCACTTAGAACATTTAAGAAAATTTTTCAAGAAATTCAGAAAGTTTGGCATATCTTTAAACCCTAAAAAAACACTATTCGGTCTCCAAGAAGGTAAAATTCTTGGGCGCATTATTTCTGAGGAGGGTATAAAGATAGATCCAAAGAGGATTGAGGCCATATCGCAAATCTCTCATCCTCGAAACATCAAGGAGTTACAATCTTTCATTGGAAAGATTAACTTTTTGAGAAGGTTCATCCCCAACTTGGCTGAGCTCCTTAGGAATATAACAAACATGTTGAAGAAGGAGCAAGGGGTAAAATGGACCTTGGAAGCAAAGAAGTCCTTTGAGCTGGTGAAACAAGCGTTAACTAAAACACCGGTTCTAATAATTCCTGATTTTTCAAAAGATTTTTATATTTTTTCATTTGCATCAGAACATACAATAGCTGCTATCCTTTTACAGAAAATTCCACAAGGACAGGAGCAGCCTATTGCATTCTTTAGCAAGACATTGAGGGGTGCCCCTTCGAAGTATAAAATTATGGAGAAACAAGCTTTTGCTTTGGTTAAGGCTTTAAAAGACTTTAGAGTATACATCCTTCATTCACACATCATTGCCTTTGTCCCAAATTCAGTTGTGAAAGACATTCTAACACATGACCCAGATGGTAAGAGAGGTAAGTGGATTGCTGTTATTCTTGAATATGATTTAGAGATAAAGCCCACTAAACTCATTAAAGGCCAAGGTCTAGCTAGATTAATGGTTGAATCCACTTTTGAAGTTCTTGATATTAATATGATTAATGATTTGGATGAACAAGAGGAAATCTCAAATCTCATTGTTGAAGATCATTTTATGAATTCCTCTTGGTATGCTGATATTCTTTTTGTTTTGCTTAATTTGAATGTAGAAATTTTAATAATGGATGAGTTATTCACCGAGATTCTCCTGATCACACACTATTTTAGCTTCATGCATAATACATAATCTCTTCTACCATTGATCATCACATGCGGAAATAAAATCAATTGCATGCACACATTAAAGCCATAAAAATTCACACATATGAACACAGTATTTCATGGGAAAGCTTAAAGCTGAAAACCCCCAACTATATGTATATTATACATGTCATGGAGATCATGTAACAATCATAGTACAAAGCTCTTTGCAAGCTCTCATGCACTACCTCCCATGCTACACACTATCAAGCTAGATCGAGCAAAACTCATGCTCCAACCTTTAGCCACTTGATAGCCAACCTGAATTGCCTGTTTCAATGCTATGGGATGGTCTCTTTATATAGATAAACCACCTAGATTGAACTGCATAATCCTCATTGATTACTCCACCTATCTGTGTGTTGCAAATAACAATAGTATAGTCACAACCGATAGTTAACCTGCTCTTTCACCTATTTCTGCACTGGTCTCCACTGAAACTGTCCATGCACTGAAGTTAACTGATGTATTCTTTAGTTGATTTATGAGTTTATAATTAGTGAATTAATTAATAATTCATTCACACCACTCTCACTAATTGTATCTATTAGTTAACTTGGATACAAAAAGCTCAACTATGTTTAGATTAGTTAAACTGAATACAACTCCACTAACTTCCTCAATCAACTCCACCAAACTCTGTCACATGAGTTCTAACTCAAGTCTTCATGCAATAGCTTCACTTAAACCCTAGGAAAAGCGTATTTCCTTCTGTCAGCTGCATGTGCCACATCCAGGCATCAAACTGAAGTGCTTCAAGAGAATAAGATAATGTTTATAGTCCAAATATTATTAAGAGCTAATAATATTCGAAATATCTATTTTTAGACTGGCAATCTAAAAATAGATTCCGCCCAATATGTCTAAAAATAGAAATCCATCTATTTTTCCAACTTGACCAACCATCCATAAAGAGCATCCCGCAACTTATAGAATATGCTCCATATGTCTAAAAATAGACATAGTCTAAAAATAGACTTTGCGACAAAAATCACCTGTGTGGCCTCCACCTAGTTTAGGTGATCACTTTCCAACTAGGATCAGGAAAGATGTTTTAGGAGGCCTCCTTCACTGTTTCTTGTTGCCATTTTCAACATTGAATACACCTCCTGGTTTAACAAAAACAAATGCAAGGTTTTTAAAATTGAAAGCTGTAAACTATTGCATTATAGATAGATGTCTTTATTGGAAAAATGCAAGTGGTATATTGCTTAAATGTTTTCCTGAGTATTATGTAGAGAAGGTTAAGCACGAGTTCCATGAAGGAGAGTGTGGAGGCCACCTATACTGGAAGACAACAACCAATAAAATCTTGAGGGCTGGTTTCTATTGGCCTAGTCTTTTTCTTGATGTGCATAAGATGATAATTTCCTGTCATAAATGTCAAATTTTTGAAGGAAAAAGGAAGTTCTACCCTTACCTCTGCATCCAATCACTGTTGAAGCCCCTTTTCAACAGTGGGGACTTGACTTCATAGGAGAAATCCATCCACCATCTTCTGCCCAGCATAGATGGATTCTCACTGCCACAGACTACTTCACCAAATGGATAGAAGCCATCCCTTGTAGGCAAGCCAATGATTCTGTCATTATAAAATTTATGGAGACTAATATTCTCTCTAGATTTGGCTGTCCTACCAAGATCATCACTGATAATGCATCAACATTTGGATCAAAGAAGATGGTTGAATTCTGTCACAAGTATCAGATAACATTGGGGCATTCCACGGCCTATTACCCTCAAGGTAATGGACTTGAAGAATCCTCAAACAAGAGTTTGGTAAATATAATCAAGAAGTTGTTGGAGGACAACAAGAAGTCTTGGCACACAAAGCTTGTTCATGCACTTTGGGTTGACAGATTGAATTTGAAGAAATCTATTGGCATGTCACCCTACCAACTTGTGTATGGCACTGATGCAATTTTTCCAACCATCCTTGGTGTGCCAGTTATGAAGTTGATTCAAGAGGTTCAGTCTGAAGAAAATGACATGATCAGAAGGATAAATCAGACTATTCATCTTCAACAAATTAGAGAGGAGGTTTATAACAAAGCATTACGAAAGTAAGACAACATTAAGAAGCTTTTTGACAGAGGAACAAAGGCTAGCAATTTTAATGTTGGGGACAAAGTTTTAAAGTGGGACTCAAGGAGGGAAGATAAGGGAAAGCATGGGAAATTTGACAACTTATGGCTTGGCCCTTCATTCATTCAACTGCTGGTAATAATGCCTTTTTCTTACAAGAGTTGAATGGAGCAGAATTTTTTGGGGGTCCTGTCAATGGCAGGATGCTCAAGCATTACTTCTCTTGACCCTATTATGTTCTGAAGCCTTTTTATTTATTTTTTCCATTATAAATATCTCAACCACCATTGAATTCAAAGTTAGAAAAACAAAAATACAAAAACAATAGAAGAAAGAAAAGAGGGAAGATTGTGTTAGTGTCGGTCTTTGCAGCCTTCTACCAGAGATCAACATGAGCTCTTACTATGTCTGGTTTGGTTAGATGTTTTGCACATGATGTTCAGCACAAAAAATTTCACAAGTGTATCCATCAGAATAATCTCGGAAAATTCTTTCCAATGGTATATCACACTCCTATAACCGGCTCCCGGATTAGAAGATATGATCGAAATGAATGAGTGATTCTTGGTTATGAGGTCAGTTGCTGCACACAATGACAAGTTTAGTAAAAAATCAGTTTTTGAAATAATGGTAAGGAATTTTTCAAAAGTGAAAGAGGTTTTTGTTCATCACATAGCAACTAACAAAAACCTCCTTCAGTTTATGCACAGGTGCTACTATGTGGGATATATACAGTGATATTTGGAGCCTACATTAAAACAAAGCAAAATTTTCATATTTTTTACTGTTTTAGTCATTTTAGTGCGCAACCATTTTACAACAGATGGAAAGTAATTTTACAAAAACCAAGGATTTTTTTGTTAACCACGAGCCATATAACAAAAACCTCTTTCATTTTATTCAAAGGTGTCACGAATTGGGATATGTGACTAGATATTTACAGCTCATTTTCACAGATTTAAATTTTTAATGATTTTCTGTTTTAGAGATGATTTTGTGGAACAGATTGCGAGTAATTGGAAACGAATTTTCCAAATTTGAGAGAGTTTTTTCTCCAAAATGACCTTATCTACAAAAACCTCTTTCAGTTTTGTAACAGGTGCTATGGTTTAGGAGATACGAGTTCATCTTCAACACCTATTTTCAGAAATTTGGCCCAAGTTTAATGTAACTGATTCTATTTTTAAGAAAATGGTTGAAACAGCTCCTAGAATGATGAGCTCGACCCATAGAGGCATGGGAAGGGGTTAGGATGGTATATATTATGTAATTCATGAGTCATTTTCAGGGTTGGACTCTTGGGAAAAGTTTGGCACCTCATTGTATATCCATTTTCAGTTTTTGGCAGAGGAAAGACCAGAGTTTTGCAGCACTTGTTGGGATCCTTGTGGCTTCTGAGTTTTGATGATGTTATTCTTATGTTATTGTAAGTTTCATTAATTTTATATGTATTCCATTTCCCTTCTCTATTCTTCTGAATTAAACAAATGAGTAATTGAGGTAGAATTCATTGATTTGCTGGTGCTCTGCCTTAAGCTTTTGTTTAGTTTTTTTATGTTTTTCGTCAGTTTGAAGAGGATCCTTGCAATATCTTGCCCTCTTCAAATCCTTAGCAGTATTTTCAATCCATTCATTTGATCTAAGACATCAAAGCTGCTGCCTTCCTCGCCCCAACTTGAACTCTGCAAGAATTTGGCCTCATCCCCAAGCCCAAAAATTGTTTTTCTCTTTTTCCAACAAAAACACCTAAAAATCAAAATCAAACCCTCCTATTTGTTTATATAGCCTAAGATCAGTTGTTGTTATCGTCATCTCAAGCCCCTTTTAATATTTTCATTGAGATTGACCCGAAGAGAGCCCTCTCCTGTCCTCGTAGGGCTAGCTACGAGGGTAAGCGTGGTTTGGTGTTGTCCTTCTTCTGCCTTATTTCAGCCTAAGGTGGATTTGGGAAATAACAGATTGTAAAAACAATAAAGGTACAACCCCATACCAACAAAAAGAGAAACAAATCTGAAAGTGTGCAAGCTTAAATGCCACTCCTGAAAACACACCTCTAGTTAGTCAAATAGCCTAATCTTTACCTGAAAACAGTTGCTACTCCAATATTTGTACACAAAGGGCAGCTTGAGATCAGACCAGAGGTCATCTAACTCCAGATCTGCTTCGGCATATTCCAAGGGGAAAAACAGAGATAAGATTGGACACAAAGCTAGAGTCTATAGATCGGAGAAGGACTTTTAACCTTCCCTGCTTTGACACCAGCTGGGACATCCAAGCAACAAACCCGAATTCACACATCAGCTAGCAGTGAATAACAGTTGCTACACTGGTTAAATTACATGCATTTGCTCTTAGATACACATTAAGCAGAAAACATCAAATACAAGAAGAGTAGTGGGCATTAGGGTACCATGCGAGGGTATATCCTAAGCTTGATTTACTGATTCTTATCGAAGAAATGTGAACAGTATGATAAAAATGAAATAAGACAGGGAAACATCACCCGTAGTAATAGACCAAGATCCTGTGAAATTTGCTTGATTAATTGATGTAAAACTAGTCACATACACTGAGCTCAATGGCTAACACAGTCCAAAATTTCTCCTCCCAACCTACTACATTACAAAATACTAAGCTACCCTCCCCCAAAACTGTTCTAACAGCTAAGAAAATCCCCCTAACAGCAACAACAACAACGCAACCCTTTACAATATGTTCTTGGGGATTCTTATATGAGAATGAATAATAGCAGGAGTAGATGTTCATTTATTTTGAGTCATTAAGATAGAGTAGAGGAAGTGTTAGAGCCCACTCTGCTTAATGGTTCTGCAGTGCTATACTCTGTAGTCTGGTTTAGAGGTCTCTGTCAGGTCGATATTGACCTCGGATGTGTTCTTGAAGTCCTTCTGGCTGTTTGGAACTCTGCGCTACCTTCTGGAATTGGTGAACTGGATAGAAAGTCTGCGGGCCTCCATGCTTCATAATTGTGGTCTTGACAGTCTTTAAGAAGCTTCTGTCAGTGTAATTAACTGTTTCTGGGCTCGAGGAGGCATGGAGACTTCAGTGGAAAGGTGTACTGTCTAGAGAAAAACGTTATGCTAGTGCTGGAAGCACTGATAGGAATTGAAAGTGTGCTTAGTCTTCTAACTGCGTATTATCCTTTGAATAAGGATTAGATGCTAAATATGAAATTAACAGGCCCGGTTCTCTCTAATCCTTCTCTGTTGTTTCACTGGTCGCTGTTGTGCTGGCCTCTCTGTATTCCGAATCACAATGGCTGTGATTATGGAAAAAGGAGTGAATTCGACACTCTGTAACAACCTTGCACAATAAAATAAACCTATCATAAAAACCAAGGGTGGCGAAACACATGTTGTGAAGGCCTGTGGAATGGTGGCGGAACAGTGGAAACGGAGGCTGTGGAGGAAAAAGGTGAACATGCAATGAAATGGAGGCTTGGTGGAAGAATGAATGTGGGCCGTCTGATCAGATGGGATGGACGGTTGCGATCAAATTGCATCGAAAGGTGGCAGGGGTGACACTTTTGGGAACTTCCGATTGGCAATGGTGCGATTGAGCGTCAGCCGTCCGATCTAGAACAAGATCAACGGCGGAGATTAAATCGGTGGGAGAAAGTCAGCTGCGATGTGTAGGAATGATGAAATCTAGACCATTGGATCGCATGTGGTGGATGGCTTAGATTCAATTGGGGATCATCAATCGGGGAGGACCAATGATGCGGGATTGGGCGATTGCGATGGTGCGATTGCGCCACCGCCGTCCGAACTGGAGACAAATCGATGGCTCTCATGTAATCAGAGGGTGACAGGGGAGAGGAGATGGGCGCACTGCGATTTGCGTTGGACCGTCGGATCTTTTCAAGATCAACAACTGGTATTGCAGCGGGAACACAGACGAGGAAAGTCAATCGCATCGGAAATTTTCGGAGTGACAAAGGAAATGCGCTCACCCGCTCTTCCGATTGCGATAAGCACCCGGAGCTTAAACGCTTGGTTTCGGTGCTCGGTTACATGGTGGGAAGTGGTTAGGGCTGGGCCGAAGGGGGCTAGCCTGTTTATAAAGTAAAAAGTGGGTTTTTGGCCTATTTTAATGCTTTTTAAGGCCAAAGGAAGTATTCGGTAAGGGGAATAAGGGATTATTAAACCAAACAAGGGGTGTTTGCAAGGTTTAAAGGGGAATGGAGATGATTTAGAGGGTTAATGGGGGAAATAGAGAGGAGTAAAAGGGAAGAAAACAAAGGTTAAATGGGGATGAGATAAGAGGAAAAAGGGCCTTTTTTGGGCATTCTTCTTTATAACAGAGAGGCTTTTAAACTAGTAACAACAATGAGGCTTTCTCAAAGGAAAAAGGCACAAGGAGGCTTCAAGGATGATGTGTTTTCAGAGGAAATGCATTCCTTGAAGGCTCAAAAAAACATTTAGCCCCCTGTTTGCTTGTCAAAAAATTCATATGGGGCTAACAGAAAGACCGCACCAAAAGTTCCGATGCGATTGGCCCTCATACATAAGCCTCGGGCCTTTTGTCCTCCATATAGACCAAGGCCCCGAAACCGGGCACCAATCCATATCATATATATAAACCCGCCCCAAATCCAAAACTTTGTATTATATTAAATTTTGGGTTTTTTCATATGTTTTAAAGGGTTTCCGCCCATTCTATACTTGCGATAATCTCCGCCGTTGATCTTAAGCCGATCAAACGGCCTGCGCTACATCGTATCGCAAAGTTTTCATCAGGTGCATTTTATTTCTCTCCCCGATTGGTCATCCCCCGATCAATCTGTTAGTCATCAATATTTTTCACATGTTAGTGATGACTATATCCATAGCTGAGTTTTCTAGAAGCTGATTTCCATATGTCAATTTGTCATCTAGAAAACCCTCATAAAACTTTTTTCGCCCTCTTACTTTTTAGTCCGCCCATGTCAAAGTTAAAACCCATTATCACTATCTTTTCTAGCTTTAGCCCTACTAGTCTGCCCATCAGCTCTAAAAGGAAAAATCCAAGTTTGTTTCAAAAGCCTCCCCTAAGTTAGGAAGTGGTGCTTTAAGACATTCTACCCTTGGCAACCATCAAAAGGCCAAAAGAAACCTCCATCTGCTACAGAACAATCATGACAGACCTCCCACTCTGCAAATCAAGTTTATCACAGCTCTAAGTCGCGCCACTTACACACCCCTAAGTCTCAGCACTGTATAAACCACAGTCTCAAGCTGATTATTAGGTGTTTCACAGTGTTTTATGGATTCTACAAAGACAGGAAATATAACTTCATCTCAGGAGAAAATTCTTGAATCTACATTTAGAAGAACATCTGCTTCTCAATGTAAACATGAGTCTGAGATACATCTACAAGACAGAGAGTTACTCATCAAGACCTTGCAGCTTCCTTTCAGCATGAAAATCACAGTAAGAGAAAGACACCACTGTCACAGCAAACTGGTAATTTGTCATGGCCAAGAACCTCCTTCATTTACAAGCAGAGGGTTAGGGCGCCTCCTTCATCTACAAGCAGAGGGCGCTGGCCAATATTGACTTTAAGGATTGCAAAAGCCCAGGTTTTCTTTTTACTGAACAGTGAAACAGTGACTCTAGGTTTTCT
The DNA here is from genome assembly GCA_034641835.2 of Pinus albicaulis. Taxonomy (NCBI): domain Eukaryota; kingdom Viridiplantae; phylum Streptophyta; class Pinopsida; order Pinales; family Pinaceae; genus Pinus; species Pinus albicaulis. The sequence continues at coordinate 2,036,956,749 of CM076575.1, forward strand.
GAGTGTGAGTGATGATCATAACAGGGCTAGGGTCTGAAGTGTGCAAGTTAAAGGGAAAACAGAGTTTTGGTCTTGTAAAGGAAGTCATTTGAAGTTTTCAAATCATATGAATTGTTAGAACCTTGGAGAGACATATCATTAGTGAAAAACAATTCTAATCATAAGAAGCTTGCTGTTTCAACAAGACCAAATTGAAGAAAGGTTGACAAATCATGTCATTACACAGACAGAAGAAAAGGTGGTTGTTTTTCAAAGGGTTCTAACCTCCCTACTCACAGAGATTATCTTTCAAATAATTTGTCATAAGTTGACCAAGGAAAATGGTGACATTTCAGTTCCCCTTAGCAAAGAGCAGTGCAATGAGACAGTGAAGAGCTCCCTCACAGGAAACATAAGAGCAGTTCTCCTTGTTTCACTTTCTAACTCTCATGCATCATCCCCTGTTTTGTCTTCTACCCACAGTCAAAGAAGAAAGCTCAAAGAGACCTAGCACTTGCATCTACAGTCAAGAAAAACCTGTCACCTAATTAGATTTACATTGCAGGCAAGATTCTGGCATAATACCCAGAACAAAAATGTGTTTGATCTAGTTTGTCTCTTACAAACAGGTATACTAGCTCATCAAGTACAAAAAGAGTTTTGGCACAGTGTTTCAGGTTCTGGAAATCATCAAAGGCAAAAGCTAAGTGCCACTGCTCCAAAAAGAGACATTTCCTCCTCTAAGTAGATAACAGTCAAAGTTTCAAAAGACATTTTATCCACAAGTTATCATCTGAGTTTTGAAAACTTTGAAAAGCATGGAAAGAAAATCAGCTGGCAGGGAAATTTGAGTTTTATCACCAAGAGACATCACCTTTGAAATTATTGTTCATCATATCCAAAAGAGGGTCATTTGACATATTTTCATTGTTTGGATGGTTTGAAACAAACACAATTTTTCATTATTCAAAAGGACAGAGATATTATATAATATATTTTGAGCAGAGGAGTGTAGTGAAAAGGTGCCCTTCTTAAATAAAGACCATGGAAAACTATGAAAAACCGCAGTAAGTTTGACACTTACAGTGGAAGAAAAGACTGATGAAACACCTACAGGCAGAGAATGTCAACACGAGTTAAAAAGATAGGCCACTTTCTTTCAAATGACAGAGGCAGCTATGCCCTTAAAGAATCAGAAGTATAAAAGGGGTGCTGAAGTGGCAGTTAAGTTTTTCTTCAAATAGAAAGGTTACTCCAAACAAGTTTAACAATATGAAAAATATCATTACATGTCTTCAGATACTGGAACCTAGTGAAAGCAGATACTTAGAGAAGCCCAAGGAACTGTGGCATATTTTTCAAGGTTTCATTAAAGGCAAAAACCTACACACCATTGTTACAAAGGGCAGTTTTCTCCCTCTGGTAAGAAGCAATCAAAACTCGAAGGAAAAGTTCTTAAAGGAGAGGTTACATCATCAAGGGAAAAACAAGTTTAGAAAGGAGTGTCAGTGAGCTGAAATCATTGCCTTCATATTTCTGTTTGAAACCAACGAAGTTTGAAATTACAAATGTTAAAAAGGAGGACCCTTTTTCTCTGGATTAGAAACAGTCAAAAGATTTCAATTTCTCATGAGGTTTAAGAAAAGTCTTGCCTATAAAACAAGTAGTCTTTGCCTTTGTGCACATGTCCAAATGAAAGACATCCGTCGTGTGTTCAAAAGAAGGTTTTTAAACTTCGGTCTAAAAAAAAAGACGTTTCAAAGAAATGTTGAATAAACCCTCCCAAACACTAAACCAAGGGTTTTGCATTTTGTTTACTTTTCAAAAAGGTTTAAGACCGTTGGCCCTTTTGTGCTTTCCAGTGTGATAGAGATCATTGCAAACTCTTGACATAAACACCCCAGCTCGAGCAAAGACCCTTTGATGCTCTCAAGCTCAAACAAAGAGGTTCGGAGAAATTTGAAAAAGTTTGCAGCAGTTTAAACAGTGTGACGCGCCTGGAGTATTGCGCGACGCGCTGAGGAGAAATTTTGCATTGGCGCTCAACTGCCACGCGACACGCTTGTACATGTGCGCGACGCGCCTGTACACGGTGCCCGTCCGACCCGACAGGCCACCCGGTTGGCCAGTTGCGCGAAGTTTTTTCATGTAAACGTGCCGCGCACATTTCCGATGATCAACGCCTCCTAAACACCTCCAAAAGCTGGTCCAAAGCACTCAAGAAGGTCTGTCACCAAGGTTTTGAAGGTATTCCATATACTCCCCTTGTTATTTGCAAAATGTCAAGTGGTGAAAAAGAGTGGAAAATCACTATATGAGATCGCAGTCTTAAGTGTTATAGGTTTGTTTGAAAAATGAGTTTATGCTATTCTATATATAAAATTGACATGACCTATAAAAGAGATTTATCCAAGACTGTGCAAAGAAGATAGTGGAAGGAAGGGGTTGCTGTACTTGTTTAAGGTGTTATTTAAATGAAGTTAAGGAAGTGTGGAGCATAGAGAATAGTTTTGTTGAAAAAAAGCTGATGGTTGACCACATACTAGAAGACTCTGTCACCAGATCCTAAAACACAATAGTCTCTAACTGTGAGAGATACTTTTTGATTGTTTGACTGAGTTTATGATTGCTAAAACCACTAATAGAGAAAAACACCAAAGGGAGTAGTGTTTTGTTCAAAGGAAGTTTGTTGGTAATATGACTATTGCAAGACCTTGACTGCCACCTTAAAAAAACTTCTCAAATTGTGTCACCTAGTCCTATAACAGTGGATTTGGGCCGAGTAAGATATACTCTGGTTGACTGTTCTCATCTTGATTGAATTTGCTGGTAAATGACATACAAGGACAAAACTGTATTTTGAAACTCAGAAGATTATATTTTTTACCTTTACCCACCCACAGGAAGGTGTTTTCACCATATTTCTTTGACTTGACTGTGTATGTCTTTATGAGTATGTGCTGGTTCATATACAAAGGAAAAAAGAAGGTTTTGTTATAAAGAGACAGGGATTTATGTCAAAGGAAGGCATTTCACACTATCTTCAAAACATTGCTACATTGTCAAACAGTGAAGTGTAATAAGGAAAAGGGGTTTTTTGTTAAAGATTAGTTTGTTGGTTGAAAGCTACAGGGCAAAAGTGACTCCTATTTCTCATAGGAAGAGACAGTTTTCACTATGTAGTTGCTTAATTGTCTTTTATTCTTTAAACTTGTTTGATAAGTGGATGTTCAGGTAGAGCAAAGAATTTTTCTACAAAGACAAAGGTATTACATTGATAAGAGGTCATGGTTATTTTGAAAAGAGAAGACTAGTGCAGGCTTGGTTGAATTGTTGGAGCTTTTTAAACTCTGTTATCTTTGTTCCGAGACTGTGTTATTGACTGTCTGATTACACTAAGGGTTGATTGCACCATATGTAAGTTTGCTGAGTGATTGGCACACTAGGAAGAGAAAGTTTTTAATGATTGGAAAGTCTACCTTGAGACAAAGATATAGATGTGTTGATTGACCTCCAAACATTACAAAGCAAGGAAATTTTGACACTGTAAACATCTTTCTTCCTAACAGTCTGTCCTTCATTCCACTATATTATTTCTTATTGAAAAGATTGTTGACTGAGATACTTTCAAGGTGGAAGGCCACTTTTTAAGAGAGCAAAGGTTGTGTATTGTAAGGAAACTTGTTGCAATCATCCAAATTACATTGTTTCTTTGTCAAAACAGTGAATTGACACAGTTTGGCTCCAAGAAGGCAGTTACACACAGGGAGGCAGTTGGTTTCTTCAAAAGCACATTTAGGTAAAAATGCCTCCAAGGCAAGACAACAGAAGTGGCCCACATAAAAGATATGAGCCAATCTCAACAGAGGAGGTTAATGCTCATCCATCCATCCTTTTCAACTTCCATGAAGTAGGTTGTCTAGACTTCTGCCAGAAGATACAGGAGGTCAAAATTTTTTCGCCATTAACACACCTATGTGCCCTGAGGTTCCAGAACAAGCATTTTAGGGTAGCGGACCTTGATTTCAAGTTTTCTCCAAGATCAGTGTCCAAGGCCACCAATATTCCATATCATGGCGAAAAATGGTTCAAACAGGCCCATCTTGACTTAGAGGATTACAAGCCTTTCATCAAGCCTGAGCATAGAGATGCTTTCACTGCTATTTTCCCTTTTTCATATCTTCTTGACAACTATGCTCCTCTTATGAAAGTAATAATGAAATATTTTACTTGTGAAGGGAGGTTTGATCGAGTTTATGCCTACCATGTCCGCCTATTGATGCATTTCACTAGAAACAGACAACTAAATCTCCCTTAATTTTTATTCAAGAGCAACGAGAAGATGGCATCTACAGTCCAGAAGAAGGCCCCACCTCTGCAAATACCTTCCCTTTTCCATCATTCTCTGATCAAAATTATCATCCTACATCAGCTAGAGAAGAAGGAAGTTCCATGGGATGTATTCATCAGTCACCCAGATTTCTCTACTGTTCCTCCTATCCATGTGTCTCCCACTCAGCCTATTCATCGCCCTATACCTTTGTCTAGCAGGCCTACTCCCAGAAGGCTCAAAATTACCACTGAGCATTCAAGACAGCAGGAATAAGGAGAAGGGAGTGGACAGCAAGAAGAGAAAGGTCATGAGCAAGAGAAAAGGGATGAACAACAGCAAGAGGAAAGGGATGAACAACAGTAGACAGAAGATGAGGAACAACAACAGGGCAGTGGTGAAGGTCAGCAACGAACAAAAGATGATGAACAACAGGTACAAGAGGAAGAGCAGCAGCTTGTTGTTGAAGGACAGGAACAACATCTTGGGTAGGAAATTAAACCACAACTTGAACCACAAAATGAGCAAGAAATCCAAGCACAGCAACAGCTTGATTTTGGTGAAAAAGGGCAGCAAATTGAATAGCAGGAAGAAGACACACAACAGCCTCAAGGAGAGCAGCAGTTTCAAGAAGATGTCAAAGGTAAAACAGTTGTGTCTCCTCCTCCTAAAAGAACAAAGCCCAGTACAGCAAGCAAGAATGGGCCTAAGGCTGCCACTCCAAAAGTGACAAAAATTGTCCCTAGCAAAAGAAAATTGCCCAAGAGGTCTCCCATTAGCATGCCAAGGAGGAAAAGTGCAAGATTGGCCTTCAAAGGGAAAAGCAAGGTTGGGAAAAGTCAAGAACATGAAGGAGCATCAGCTGTCATTCCAATCTAGAGTGATGACAGCGATAATGAAGCCCGCCTTCTTGAAAGCCTCTTAATCCATAAAGAGGGGCAAATTGAGACATTGGAGAATGATCTTCAACGGGCAAGGAACTTCAACTATTTCTTGGAAACCCAAAACAAACAGATGAGTGTTCACACAGCTGTTCATGAAGCACGAGCTATCAAATATAAGAACGAGGCAGCTAAAGCGCAAGCAAGGATAGAAGAACTCATTGGTGATTTTGATGAGGAAGAAGAGGGAGACCAGCCTAGGCGGAAGAGACCTAGGACCATAGGACTTAAAAGAGCCTTGGAAAAGCAGAAAGAAGAAGAGCAAGCCCATCTCCAAGCCTTTCCTCTCACTGCACTCCTTGAGCAGGAAATTGAAGAAAACAAAGAGGCATGGCTTGAAAGAGCCAAAAAACACTTGGAGATGAAGCTTGAAAGAGAAAACAGAGATCTGGAGCTACAAAGGAAGAGGACACATCACTTTCAAAAGTTGAATCAGTTTGCCCGACGCAAACTAAAGGCAGCCCAAGAGAAACTGAAGAAGGCAAAGGGGAAGCGCCAGGCACGGAAAGAGGAGAAAGGCATATCAGCACTTGATATTTTGGCCTCAGCTTTGGAGCATGTTGCTAGGGACCCCTGAGGGTCATGCATGCCAATTTTGGGCCCATTTCGACAACTTTTTGTTTTTTGGCATTTTCTGAGTTTTTGGTCAAAAACTCATAATTTCGCCATTTCAGTTTGAGGTTTTTTCAAGGGAGGAGGATGACACCATTTGATGCCATAATTTCATGATCAGGTCCTCAGCGATTTTCAGAGCATTTGGAGATCATTCGCCCCCTCAAATTGGCGAAAAATGCTCACTTTTTGCACATTCTGCCCGGCATATGAGCAGTCTGCAATTTCCTGGCTTTTTACACACAGGTACAGATTTGGAAGACTTCCAGGCATCAGATTGAGGTGATTTCAGTTGAGACGGAAAGTAGACACAGAGAGCTTTCCAACGGGCCATCATGAGCCTCGTTTCGACACCGGGAAGGCTGCCAAATGTTTCCGGCAAGTCAGGGGACCTTTTTCTGATATAAATTTGAAGTATTTTTGTAATTTTTGAACCTCAAAAATTTGCTTTTTCCAAATGTGCGTTTAGCTATTTTTGCACTTGGAAAATGATGCAAAGTCAATATAATTTCCGTTTTTAGCATTTTTTTAGATATTTTATGGGATATTTTGTGCCTTGGGCTTTGCAAAGCCTAAAGGACAAGTTTAGATATTTTGATTAGGCCAATGGGATAGCTAGTTGCATCATGAGGTTTTCCTCACTTGAGCCTATTTATTCCACAAGGCTTCATTGTAAAACAAGGCTGAACTTGAGAGAAGAAGTAATATATTGGTCATATGAGCTTTGAAGAACATACTTGTGTTGGGTGATTTCTGACCGCTCTGATGCTTTTGATGGATGATGAAGGATTGTTGATGGATTCCATGACATGGTAGAATGGTATAGTGTTTCTTGCTTTGTTGTTGTCTTCTAGTTTTCATTCATGATACATGCTTCTTGCTGCTATAGATCAGTAGAGATTAAGTTTGGGATATGCCCATGGAGGCACCTCAAAATTCCTGAATCTTCATAGCTTTGTGTTTTCTTCTTCCTTAGTTGTACTAAAGAATTCTTAACTGCTCTTTAGTAACTTAAGGATACTGTTGCTAGTTTTATTCATAAGTTCTATGCATGTTGAGTAGGATGTATGGTGTGCCCTGCTTACCTATAACTGTCCATAGCTCTGTCCATGAAACTATCTATTTGACTAATTAGTTTATCATCTTGTTGAACCAAGGAGGCCTAGTCCCGATCTAGCCCTTTGCCTAAAACTATGAAAGCTTGTTTTTCAAAGTGCTCAATAACTTAAAGACTGTGTTTAGGTGTTCCGGCATAGTGTTTTGAGTTTTTAGTCCGTCTTATGGGCTCTTAAAACCACACAGTGATATGTATCCTAAGCAGAGAGTGTTATTCATCTCTATGCATGTATCGGAATGTTTGATTTTCATGTAATAATTCAGTCTACAGTTACATTTAGCATGATTAATGGCTTGCTATAACATGTTTATGTCTCCATATCAACTAGTTACATTTGAAACCTTGTCTTTCTTTTCTGCACTATTGATGTCCATTTACTCCATTTTTTCCTTAAAGACTTTTCATTTTGAATCAAATCTACTTTAACAAAGTTACTCTTTACATCATCATCTCGATAGCCTTGATCTTTGACCCCAGTCTAAGTTAGATACATTTTCTGTTACCCATTTTATAGCTTTGATCAGTTTTATCCCTCACAAACTTAAAAAATCAGAAAATCAAAAACTCACTTCATAACTAGCCTAATATCAGAACACCATAAGAAAACACACCGATATCTTTTACACATATAGAGAGAGCCCTCTCTGAGTCCAGGAAGGCTAGGTCCTCGGGCTCCAAAGCTTGGTTTGATGTTACATCGTCATTTGGCTCACCAATCAGCCAAATCACGGGAACCTAACACAATCGAGAGCCGTTGATCTCCTCCCCACCTTCCCAGATCTAACGGTCCACATTGGCTCTGATTACTAGCCTTCCTCCGCCTTCAAAATCCTCCAATTCACTCCCCACCGTTGATCTGATCCTCAGATCAACGCCCAACACTCAATCACTTCGGCGTCTCCATATTCTTTGCCCCGCCGATGCTGATGCCCCTGATTTCATCTGGGCCGTCCACGTGTCCAGATCGGATGGTCCAGATCGCATTCTTCGACTTTGGTTTAAAAACATGCAGCCATGCTCCTAATGTTTTTTCGACCAATCCCGACCGTTGATCTCTGCAGATCAACGATCCTCATTTAATCCTTCTCTGCCCTTGTATTATTTTCATTCACGCCCCAGATTCAATCCTGGCCGTCGATCTACTACATCCAACGACTTATATTTAACCTGACAGGACTGTCGCATGTGGGTCCTGCCTCCCTCCAAATTATGATCTCTGCCGTTCAAATCTTGGATCCAACGGCCCAGAATGAAACCGCCCATCCCGCTTATGCCTGCGCATCTTTTCAAATTCGCGCTCGCTCTTCATTGTCAGATCTGAGACCCTAGATCTAACGGTTCAGGCACATTTTCGCGTAACTTTTAGCTCGGAGGATAATTTTCAAAAATCATGTGATATAGGTGGTTTTCTGATGCCACGTGTTGGGTGGGGACGCATATCGCGTTCCAAAAGGCAAAACTGCCTACCCGCATTTTTTCCACGTGAAACCCATGGTTTTCATCCTCGAAACCACTTTTCCTCTTTCCCATTATGTCTCATCGCATGCGCCTCTCATCGTTGATCTCTGCAGATCAACGACCCAGATTTAATCTGGCCTTATACTATCGCCCTCCACCCTTGCCAAAGAATTTTAACGCATGATCTCCACTGTTGATCGCTTGGGCTGATCTCATCTGACGGCCCACGATCATCTCGAACTCTCAACTCTATTTTTAACCATATTTCCTCCGAAACAAAGGTTTTAAATCTTTTTCTTTGCATTTTCTCCCGTTTCATTATAAAGCAGCCTTTCCACTTTATGTTTTTCCGATTAGTCCTGACCGTCGAATCTCTGCCGATCAACGGATCTGACTTAAAAGCTCCCTCTACTCTCCTTTTTACCTCCTCTAACAGATCCCAACCATTGGATGTTGCCATCCAATGGCCTTGCTCCTTCCCCACACCCTCTGAAGCAGTTTTTCCCCAATAACGCAGGATTTTATAATATTTTTTGTTTTTTGTAGGTGTTTGATGGTTTTTCCATTATATAAAAAGCCAAAGGCTGGGAATTACGATTCCCATGCCTTTTATTCATCAAAGGGAAGCCATTCACGGGGTTCAAACTCCACATCTCATCAATACTTCATGGGCATTGATGCCATATGAGCCCTGTGCGGCCCTGCACATCAACAAGACACAATGTGATTTAATCAAATTAAAAGAGTATCAATGTCGAAGACAAAACACAGCAGAATTGAAGATTGAAGATGAATTCCATAGTTTAATTGATTACGACTAAGATTGATTATCAAAAGCCTAATCCATTAAATTAAAACAAAATTGAAGGGGAAATCAAAAGATCATCAGACAGAAAGGCCTCCACCGCTACAACAGAGGCCATTGATTCCTCTCAGTTACCAGATTGCCACCTGTTGCCTCAAAGCATTCAAATAGAGGGCGAAGTTATTGATCAAAAAGAAGATATTTTCCTCAGCGCAGCCGAATAGTTAATTCTTCCAACAGAACTTAATACAAAAATATAAGCAGAGTTAATTATATCCTGAAACAGAGCCTTAAAAGTCAATAAAATCTCCCACTGAAATTAATTCTTAAATGTAGAACATTTAATATAGAGGAAACATCTGTAAACTTCTCCATTGAGCCCCTCAAAGGCCAAGAAGTATTAAGTCTGTATTAATTGACCTGGGAGATCTTTTATCCCCTCCCACCTCCTCATTTCTTGTATAAATACCATTGTAGAAGATGAGAAAATGTTGGTTGCAGAACTTTGAAATATACTTGAGGTTGAAACTTCTACTTGTAAATAGTGTTCACTGTTGAATTCTTAGTTGAACTGAGAGGGGGGGGGGGGTTGAATCAGTTCAATACATACATGAGCTTTTTAAAATTTTCATCAGCTTATTTACATCTTACTTTTGTATTCAACCTTAGTATATGAACAATCTTAATATGTTGCAGCAAGTATTCAATTAATGTGACATTAAAATTATTATGAGAGTAGCAAACATTAAGCAGATTTGATAAATCATCTCAGCACACAGGCAACACAGATAGAGACAACAGATATAGGTGGAAGCCCATAAAGGGGGAAAAACACTTCTTATTATTGTTGTGATGCAAAGGCAAGCTTCAACTACCTCTCACCACTGTTTTTTTGCAGGCACCAACCTACAGGAGGCTCCAACCTCAATTCTGCAAGCTACAACTTGAAAGGAAGCTCCAACTCCCTTCAATTTTCTATAGGCACCAACCTACAGGAGGCTCCAGCCTCAGTCAGCTACAACTGACAGCTATCAAGCTTCAACTTGATAGGGAAGCTCCAACTTCATCAATTTATCAAAAGAAATGTTTGCTAATTTACCTCAGATATCAGCTCTGTTCTGTATCATCTCTTTCTGCTCCTCTCTTCATTATCTTCTCTGACTTAATATTCAATAATTTTCATTCTCTATCCTTACTCTCTCTAACCTCTCTATGCATATCAAGATGATATTACTTATAGAGAATTCCTGATGACTGTTTGTATTCCTCAAGGAATTCGAAATGGATAGCCATACCTCTTAGTCTTCTACCTTCTCATTTCTTTTCGGCTCACTCAGAAAAATATAACTGTAGGTACCAATTTAACACTACAGTGGGAATTTTTTCTCTTCCGGAGACTTGCCAATGCATCACAACAATATAAATTAAAATCATTTACGTTCAATTACAATGAAAACTCCAGCTCACTCATTCAACCTCTTGGCTTGCTGCGCATTTGTCTTTTCTTTGATTGTGTCTTTGTCCCTTTCGGCTCTGTTTGTTTCCTTGTTTACTGTTGTAGGGTAACGACCATATGCCATACATATGTGACTGTGATTGTGTGTCTGCTGTATATATATAACTGCTGATCTGGCAATCTAATTAAATACCATGAATAAAATCAGAGTCCGGCGCATATAAAAATGTCTCTCCATTTTCTTTCCCTGCGCTGGAAATTTGAATAAGTGTATGCGGTAGCTTATCTTTTGATATCTTTGATTTACAATCAATCCCCAGTTCACACTCTTCATATACGGAAACTTTACCTGTTTCAAATCTATGGTTAAACCATAGTCCAACCCACTTCATAAGCCATCAAATGAATATTTCAACTTTGGATTACAACTCAATATATCATAAGCCCAAAGCTTATCCTTTGCATATAACAATAATATGCTCAGCAAACAGTTTCATTTATACAAGGTTCGGCTTGCATTTAGAACTTGAAGAATAACTCGTTTTTCCGCATATGTTAACCTATGTCGAGACTTTATATTGCGCCAAATATCATATCTGACCCATGACACTTTGATTTTATTTATCAATTTCGACTTTGATTTAACCAACGCTTTATCAATCCCTCCTTTGGTTAAAACACAAACTTCAATATATATATAAGGAGTTGGGCCCCACTCGCCGAACTCTTTATTTTCCCCGATGCGATGAGCCTCCTCCAATGAATTCCGATTGCTATTACATCCTTTGTAATTTTCCCGATGCGATTGATTGCAATCACATCCTTCTATAGGATGTTCCAATGTTCCGCCATTTTTCCAATGCGATGGCATACATTTAAGCCAGACTTCAAACACACATGAGTCACCGTGTATAATGAGTCGGGTCCGGAACTCAATCGCAATCTGAACTTTTGTTAACAAGTTCCGATGCTCTGCTCCTTCTCCGATGCGATGCAACACTGTTTATCGGAACTCAACCATATATCAATCATGGTTTATAAACCCATCGGGTCCAGACTTCAATCGCAATCATAACCTTTTGCTTACATGTTCCGCTGTCAACTTTTCTCCGATGCGATTGACCACTATTCATTTAAATGTGCCGATGACCGGAACTTAAATCTATAAGATCATAATTTATAGATCCATCGGGACTGGGCTTCAATCACAATCGCAACTTCCATTGAGATGTTCCGATGCTCCGCTTTAACTCCGATGCGATTGATGAGGGTCCCACCGTATACGACTTTGATTGTATTAAGGCCGAACAAGAGGGCGCCTTTCATATATGTATATAGTATGTTTCGTTCCTTTGAATATGAAGCACAACATATAACGTATATGTATACATATATATGCTTTGGACCCTTGTGTATGTAATGCACTGCGCGTATATATAGGTTTTCCGCTTCCGCCTTTATTGTATCCTCCGACTGTGGTAACGATTCTCAGAATTTACTGTTTATGCATCCTCCAGCCTGGGTAACGATTCTTGGAATTTTCTGTAGAGGGGTCCCACCTTATGGTACTTCGTATATAGTGCTTTGTGCATATATATATACTTTAGTGTATCTATCAGCTGGGGTAGTGATTCTCAGAATAACGGCTCTGCCTCTGCCTCTGCCTTTCTACGATAACGGCACTGCCTCTGCCTCTGCCTTTGCCTTTCTTCTTTTGCCTTCGCTTCTTCTGCCTCTGCCTTCACTGTACCTCTGCTGCACTCTGTAAATATTACCTGTTCTCTGTAAATATTACCTGTTGTCTTTTGCCTCTGCCTCTGCTGCTCGACCTATGCCTCTGCTACTTTCTTATGCTCTCTCTGCTACCTCTGCTTCTTGTCTGTTTCTTTTCTGCCTCTGCTACTTCTTTGCTTTGTTGCTGTTTCAGGTGTTCCTCCTTTGCCATCTCCTTTGCCATCAATGACAACATTTCCAACATTCACTGGCTCTTGAAGCTCTGCTTGTGATAGATAAGTTAGTCTGAGAAGTGAAGATGATTGATGAACTGAAACATTGGACTTAAAGCTGTAACTGGTTTGAAGCATCAATACAAACTGATTTATGGGATCCTGGTCTATGTCAACGGTGACGTTATTTCTTATTGTAAATCGTTATTTTATTTCTGTTTTCACTTTGTCCATATTCTCTGATAAAGAAAAATAAGCATAGAGTTAGGATCTACTGTATATCAATACCCTTCTCTGACTGATAAGCTTTATCTACATGTTTTCTTCCAAATTGTGTTATTTAGGAATGATTTAATTCAGTTTGAGCCGTTAGGAATGTTGGCGTTCCCTCGTCCTACTGTCTTAGCTAAATTTTGTTCTTGGATGTTAATTTTAGTTTATGTTAAGTAGAGATGAACTAAGGAAGTTATGGTGAGCCTTGTCCTAGTTTTATCCCAAAAGACTTCCTGAAAGTTTCCCTAAGAATGCGTTGAAAGCTGGCTAGTTTCAAAGTACTTACCAGATCTTAGACCATTCGTTGTTATCTTTGTGTTTGTCTAGAAAGTTTACCAAGTAAAGCAGAGCTAGTAGAGGTTTATGGTGAGCCCTGCCATCTAGTTTCTTCTCCAACAGTAGCCTTTTAAGTTTCCCTTTGTGTTTAATTTTTTTCCTATTGAAAGTGTATAAAAAGCTGGCTAGTTTCGAAGTACTTACCAGAACTTAGATTACTTTTATGTCTTTATTAAGTGTATGTCAAAAGCTGCCTAGTTTCAAAGTAATTACCAGATCTTAAGCTGCTCTTTGTTCTTCATTTGTTAAATTCCCCTTCTTGTTGTATCATTTCATTCCATAAAATCAACTTTAAAGAGATCCTTAAACATAGATGACTTGCCCCATGGACCACTCTTGCCCCTTGTTGTTTCAATTAAACCCTATTATGACTCCATAGCCCAATGGACTAAAACCAACCATTATCTATTTTTTTGGCCAAAGCCTGTTCTGATTGCTTGCAACTTCACACCTTTGAAACTCTTTCTGTTTAGGACTTTCCCTCAAACAATAATCATGCTAAACCATCCAAAACAAAAACAAAACCCTCGACCTTCATAACTAGCCTAATATCATCACCCAAAAGCTTTAAAGATAAATCAATATTTGCACTTTAAAGGAGAGATCCCTCTCTGGATTCAAGAGGGCTAGATCCTAGAATCCCAAAGTGGTTGAAACGGTGTTTCTCCCTATAGTCGGACTTTGCCAATCTTGCTGATTACGGGGACCTAACATGATCTCTTGTTCTGTTGATACAAAAGAATCGGTGATATACTCGGCTTCTGTCACTTCCTTGTGTCCATATCATACTTATATCATGAAAGACATTTGAAAGACTTTCTTTAGCAATATGGGCATCCATCATGCTTCTTGAATAGACCATATCGTGTATCCACTTACTTCCTTTGGGATACATCCATCTTTCTGGTACTAAGTGTTGAATATCCGTATGTGGCTGCAGGTTTGCATCCAATACTTTGGTATTCCGCAACTGCCAAGTTGGATTCCAGGTGTCTCTATATTCAGACCAAATTTTATTGTTTGATATGGATCTTAGCACTTCTTATTGCTGATTAGGATCCAATTCAGTAACAATTATCATGACTTGAGCATCTTGGGTATTGTCTTGAATGTATTCTCTACTTAGAAAGTCTAGGAGACTATTTTCTTCACCTTTGATATGTTCTACATCAAAGTCAAAATTAGCAAATAGAGCTTGCCATCTAGCAAACTTAGCTTCTCCAGTTTTTCTGATATCTTTGGTCAAGACTTTCTTCATTGTAGATGCATCAGTCCTCAAAGTGAAATGTTTATTAACTAAGTGGATTTCAAATTTATCCACTGATTTCCATGCAACTTTGACTTCTTTTTCAATAGTGGAGTAATTTTTCTCTGCTGGGCTCCACTTACTTGATGCAAATTGAACCACTTGTTCTATGCCATCTTTCTTCTGTTTGAGGACACCTCCCCAACCTTCATTGCTAGCATCACTCTCAACAATTTTGTTAGCATCATCATCTGCAACATAAAGGATAAGAAGATGTTTTACCTTTTATTTGATATTTCTGACTGCATTTGTATGTGCTTCAGTCCATGGCTTAGGATTTTTCCTGAGCCTTTGATTTAGGATGGACCTGTCTGTGACACAGTCTTGGTAAAAGCTGCTTACATAATTTAGGCTCCTAAGAAATCTTTTTAGTTGAGTTTTATCCAGAATGATATCAGGAAATCTGTCTGCAAACTCTAAAGCATGCTTCTGCAAAGAAATCTGTTCTTCTTTGATAGTGTGGCCTAAGAATTTGATAGAAATCTGAAACATTTCTATCTTCTTTTTACGAAGAACTAGGCCATTATTTTTCACAACTCTCAGTAAAATATTTACATGTTTGAAATGATCATGTAAATTCTTTGAAAAGATCAAAATATCATCTATATACACAATTAACCATTTGAAATATGGTTTGAAAATAGAATCCATCACCTTTTGGAATTTTGATGGCGCGTGCTTTAAACCAAAAGGCATCACATTCCACTCATAGTGACCTGCAAGGACGCTGAATGCTGTTTCAAACTTGTCCTCTTCTTTGATAGCCACTTGCCAGAAACCAGATTTCATGTCGAACTTTGAAAATATCTTAGCTCTTGCAATTCTGGCCAAGAGCTCACTCTTGTGTGGAATTGGATATGTGTTATCAGCAAGAACAATATTCAAAGGCTTGTAATTTATAACAAGTCTAGGAATTCCTCTGATCTATTCTGATCTCTTATTTACATAGAAGCCATAACAATTCCAAGGACTGTCTGACTCCCTTATCAGTTTTCTTTTTAGCAAATCATCAATTTATTTACTGCATAATTCTCTGTATTCTCTGCTCATTGGGATTGCCTTACTCTTGCATGGTCTTGCTTCATAATCAAATTTATAAGGCAATTCTACAAAGTGTTGTTTCCTGTGCCAAAAGGAATTTGGTTCTTCTGCACAACATTCTGTTTCAATTCTCCTTTTTAGAGCAGAGATCTGTCTTTGAACATTAGGAGATTCTAATTGTTCTTCAATTCTCAATGTCTCCTTTAGATCTTTGAGATCTTCAAGTTTGTTTTTGGCCAAGTCTAATTGTTGCATGGCCTGGACCATGGTGGTTAGTCTGGGAGTAGAAATATAAGGAAGCTTAATCTTCTTTGATTTCCCATATGTACTTGGCACAGTAATAAAGTAACCAGCCTTATTATCTTTCAGTCTGGCTGATCCATGAGGTTCTACTGTTGCTAGAAAAACATTGCCTAAAATGCAATCAATAGGAATATATGAATTTGCAAATTTAAGCTTTATGCAATGTTTATCAAAACAAATACTCCCTTATGGAACCTCATACTATAATTCTTTTTTTCCCAATCCAAAAAATTTTCTTCGAGATTTGATCCAGTAATTGGATGGGATTATTTTCTCATTCAGGACATTTATATCAGCTCCTGAATCTATTAATGTTTTCAGAGAAAACATTTGTCCTTGAATACAAATATTCAATAAAACATGATGATGCTGATACTGGATTGTTAGCAATCTCATTTCTCTAAAACCAGTATCTTTATCTTTCTTTCCTTCAAAAATTTTCACATTTGTATTCTTAGGTTCAAAATAACTTTCTTCTTCTTCTTCATGAAATTTTCCTTTTTCTAATGAAGAAACTTTTTCTTTTAAAGTAGAATTTTCAGATTTTAAAGTGTGAATCTCTCTACTTACCTCCCCCAAAGTGAGTTGTCTCACTTTGCTCCGCAGTTGACTTCGCTGGAAGGCTTTAGTGTTTCATTCAAAAGAAGCATCAATGAAATTTGGCTATGAAGAAGAGGTCTTCTTGGTATTATGCACTTGAGATAAAAAGGCTTCAAGACGCTTTTTTTTCATATCTCCTTCATCAAGTGCTCGAATTTGTGACAAAATTTTTAATTCTGCATCTTCAGCAGTTTGGGCCATAAGAACATTTTCTTTGAACTGTTGGGACAGCTTCAATACTTCAGGATTAGAAGAGTCACTGTCTGAAGTACTTGGTTTATATTGACAAGAACAATTGTCAGAATCTGAACAAAAACATGTGGTTTGAACATGATATTCTTCTTCAGACTCTGAAGAGGAATAGGAATTTTGAGAATCAGAGGAGTATTCTTCTTGAAACTATTGGAGGTGATCTCTAAATGTTATATTTGGTCAGTTTGGGCCATAAGAACCTTTTCTTTGAACTTCTGGGACAACTTCGATACTTCAGGATCGGAAGAGTCACTGTCTGAAGTACTTGGTTTAGATTGACAAGAACAGTTGTCAGAATCTGAACATAAACATGTGGCTTGAACATGATATTCTTCTTCAGACTCTGAAGAGGAATAGGAACTTTGAGAATCAGAGGAGTCTTCTTCTTGAAACTGTTGGAGGTGATCTCTGAATGTTATATTTGGGCAATTTTTAGCTCGATGATTTTTAGAACCACATCGCAAGCAAAGTGTCTGTGATTATACTTTAACAACTTGCTTGCCTTTGGCTGTAGCTTGAGATTTCCTTCCTCTGTTCCTTCTTGATTCAAGTGCTTCTGGGCACTTTGAAGATGTATGACCTGGTTTTCCGCATAACCAATAGGTCAATTTATCCCATTTATCCTGTTTATGAGAACGCAGGTGGATATCAACTAGCTGATAATAATGGGTCTTTGGGACATATTTATAATATCCCTTCTTTCTCTGTGGACCCTTTCTACTTCTGCTGTATCTGGCTGGATATTTCTTGTTCTACTTTTGTGCTTTCTTTGCCTGCTTCTTTGCCTTTCTTCTTTTGAAAATTGGGTTATCTAAAGAAATACCATATTTGTGACAAATATATTTTTGGTCAGGCAATCTAGACATTTTCTACAGAGAATTATTCATCTTCATATTGGTACATAATCCAACCATTGTCTTGGTGATGATTGTATATATTTCTCCCCATGTGTATGATTCAAATGGAAACTGGAATGTATCATGCTGTTTAAGCAAATCAACAAATTTATATGGAAGGGCGGCAAGATACACGTGTTTCCAGAGCAAGTTTTGAGGGTCTTTTACCAAAAATATCCTTTGCTTCCAATCTCTATGAAAGTCTTCATACTGAGATAGCTTATGACATTTAATATTCATAAGAATCATTTCATTTTTATCAGCTATCTCTATTTCTGAACCACACCAGTGTTCCAGAATCATGGAAGTCAAAGCACTGATCATGTTACTCTGAGGAGTGCCATCAGGATTAAAAAAAATATCACCTTGTTCATCTTTCAATACTTCACTTTCCGTTTTCTTTATGAGTGCTGGGGATGATTTAATCTCCCACCATTTTGCCACAATGCGAGTAAAACATTGAATTAGAGTTTTATAGGCCTCTACTTTGGATTTACCCCTTAAGCACATCATCTTCTATTCAACAAACATTAAATCAATTACTTCTCTAATCTGGTTTACTGCCAGATTGTCTACATTCCATTCTCTGTGGGCATCTGGATGGAATGTGTATGCTTCTGGAGCTTTCCCTTTAATATCAGGAGTAGGATATCTTGTATATTGACTTTCCAACGGTTCATATATTGGAAATAAACTAGTCTCTGGTCCTGAGGGAGACTCTTCATCTTTTTCTTTGAGTAAAGAAGATATTTTCAATCTTTTAGAAATTTATTCTTCTTTACTGTCCTTGGCTTCTTCTCTGGGGAGAAGATGTCGAAATCTGTCAACTGGCTTGACAGGATGTTGAATTTGAATATTCCTTTTATAAAGGAATGAAGCTGGGACTGGCTTTTCAGCAGTCTTTATTTGAGCTCTATCTAACTGTACAGAGAGATTTTCTATTGATTCTTGGGTTGAATGAAATTCTCTTTCAACCTTGGCTTCTAAAGCCTTAACCTTTTCCAAGGATTCTCTGGAATGACTTCTCATAGATGAAGTTACAAACTGAATACTATTCAAACAATTATTTACATCAGAATCTGAAACTATAAGACTATCAAAATAATCTTTCACTTTGGCAGCTTTAGCAACATTCATATCTAGGCCTTTTATAGTAGTGTTAGTCCAATTCAATTGCTCACTAGCCTTTTGAATTCTCCCATCAATGCCTAGGGCATTTTCATCTTTGATTACTAAAGGAATAGCTTTGGCTAAACTTTGTGCTTCTCCTAACATTATTCCTTTAAAGGGAGGAAAGGTTGTGCTGGTCTCAACCTTACTGCCATCCATAGCAGTCCATGAATGTTGTGTGGTAGAAGGAGTGGTTGTATCTGTCATCAAGACAAATTTTGCTTCAGATATATTTTTCCATGAGTAAAAAGATATCCATTCATCATTGTAGTCTATATAATCCTTCCATTTGGAAGCTAGCCTTATTTTTTCTTCTCTGCTGGTGCTTTTGTAAAAAGCTTTAGCCTCAGGGTGTGTATCAAGATCCCAATTCAACATAGCTTTCATCTAATAGGTATCTATCTTATGTTTGGGACACCCATCCATGAATGAGAAAAACTTATGCATCTCTGGGATAGATGGATTTTTGCAATCAATAGGAACTTCTTTAAATATGCTACTTGGAATCAAATTATTCAACTGTTCCAAATATCCAAGACCATATTTGGACATAATAGGAGGTCTCATCTTGCTAAATATCTCTGTCAGCCTAGGGTCTTCATTTTCAAGTAAAGGAAAGCTATGCATCATCATCACATGGTCAGACTCATGTGGGAATGTGATGTTTGAACATTTTGGATTTGGACAAGGATTGACTGATGTAGTAGGTGGAGCTTCTCCTGTCCTAGGATGATGGTTATAATGGATGACCATTTCAGCAAGTTGGCTTAGATTGACAATAGATTTACAACTTGGGAAAATAACTTCAATAGAGTTAAAATTGACTAATTGTGCAAACTCAAACAAATCAACATGGTGGAAATTTGCAGTGGCATGTTAAGAACTGGCGGTATCAACAACTTCAAGATTTCTGTACAGAGGAGAACTTTTGCAGAGAGTATCTATCCTTCTTCGATCAATGGTGGATATTCTTGGGAAGGATATGACAACAGACGATTTTTCTTCTCTTACATTGGCTGATGTGATATTCTGCATACCAGGGGGTTTAGGATTATTACTACCCAGTGTTCAGGAAAACCTAGATCTTCCCATTTAATAACCTAGTGTTCTATCTTCTGATTTTTAGAATCTGTTAGAACAACCACACTGGCTTTAGAGTCTTGACTGGGAGCATGAAGGACAACAAGATATAAAGTATTAGTGTGCCTGAAACATCCTCTAGTTTGAATAGAAATATTACTTCTATTCTTTCTCATATCGAATCCAGAGGTCTGGATTTGTAATTGCAGAATGTCCTTTATGTGCTCATCAAAGACATACACATAAAAGTTTGGTTAGCAGTCAAAATATACTGGACCATTTGATAAAGGAGCTACTATCCCTCCTATCAATGTATTTGTATACTTATTATGTGTTAAATCTTTGAATGTGGCTAATACAAATGTATTCAATCAGCTATGTGTCGGAGCACCTATCCCAACCCGAATACAAACCAAATGGATGTATTTTGTTTTCAACCTCTTTACTTCGGCTTGAAGGGTTTTTGGATATAAAAGAGGAATAGATTGGATACTCTCATAATTTTCTTGGATTTGACTAACAGTCTCTTTTATTGAGACTTTGGTAGAAACAATCAGATGGAAAGGCTTTATGTCAGAATATACATCGGATGCATTTATTACAGGTAACTACCATCATGCCGATGGCTGACTTTCGACAAACTCTAATTCAGTAGAATTTAAAACTCGACAAGATGAATTAGCAAACATATCTCTGAGAGGGTTTTGCTCAGCTTGGTATTTATCCTCTAACTCTTGGAATGAAACTGATCTTCTAGCTGGATCCATTTTTCAATAAAGAGATTAGATTTGAGTACTAACCTTCTTGAACCAGTGAAACAATACTGGCTCTGATACCAATTTCTCGCAGGGGCTTCCTGACTGAAGCTTGCAGCAACAACACAGGCTGACTTGGCCTTGTTGAGTCTCTTTTCTGTCTTCTTTCACATTCCTTTACATGAACCCATACATGAACCCATACACGAACCTACTTTGTACCGTCATGCTCTACGTGGCCTGCACACGGCTTCCCTTGCCTTAAATTTCCTTTGGCGTCCCTAGAAGTTTTCGCGAACCTTTGGTGAACTTCTGGTGAACCTCAATTGAAAGTAAAAGAGACAAATACTACCTCAACAACAATATTACAAGCACATATTTTATAGTACTCAAATATGATGCGTAAAATTCTCACTCTTTATTGATATAGCAGAAGATATTACAGATCTGATCTTATAGACTCAGATGTTCATTCCTGAGATCGACTGAATTGGCATTTACCAGAATACGCTTCTCAATAAATGAGATAGCTTACTGGAGCCTACCTGGCTAGATTCAGACTTAGTCTATGTAACATAAACACGTAGATGAATTTACAAACTCAAGTCCTATAAGATCCGACCACTTTAAGTTCTGATCAGTGTCGAGCACATTGACCCGCAAGCTTCTCAGATCAGACTCTAGACTTGGAACTGATCTTTGTGATGCAAGCATATCGAATTTAGAACTCGTAGATGTAGAGTAGGAAGAACTCAGACTCAGACTCAAAACATAAGACTCAAACTCTAAGACTCTCTAACCTCCGATGCAAATGAATGAGCCTAACCCTCCTTATATAGGATGATAGGGGGGACAAACAATCATGTTGGTCGGTACGAGCTAATGACATGGATTTGGAATCATCGTTTTCAGGTAACGCCGAGGCGACATCCACACAGAGATTCCAAAATCAGGACATGTGCATGTGAGTGACAAAACAAAGTGGATGCCTTTAAGTACAGAAGGCCCATGAAAATTGTGTAAGGGAATATTTACATTGTGGAAGATTTTTACCGGAAAGCCCATGGGAAAACTGGTCACTGTCAGTCTGTGACTAGACATCATTATTACATTGTGGAAATTTTTCAGGGAATCCACGAAAACCACTAAGTGATTCTTGTTTCATGATTTGTTTCTTCGAGGATAGAAATACACGAAACCTGAGTATTTTGTAGACATTTTCATCCCAGGCTTTGGTATAAATATGCCTTACAATCATAGGTTTGCCAAGTATGATTTGGTGCTTAATCTTGGTCATGAATAACCATTCATAATGGCGTGACATGTACCTATAGAGTAGATCACCATCTCTTTCCATTAGGAATTCTTCTATATTTTTATGTCCAGGATGAAAACATTCAATGTTTCTTTCACTACACCAATTACAAAGACTTTGGTTAAATGATTCATAATAGACTGGATCTATTGGAGTTTTATTGACTCCATAGTCATTCCACCAGGTTTTTAACCAGTCACATTGGCGGTTCATCTGCATTATCCAAGTGGGTCCAAATTTGATTTTGGTGTAATGGGTCTCTCCTTTGCCATCGACATTTAAAATGTCCCACCATAACTTTTTATATCCTACAAAGTCATAAACAATGTCAGGAAATATTAATGAGGGATTATTACTTGGCCATATAGCACTGCCTACTGTCCACGCGAGATCTCCTATTCTGTTGATACAAAAGTATCAGTGATATACTCGGCTTCTGTCACTTCCTTGTGTCCATATCATACTTATATCATGAATTTTTTGAAAAAATTTCTTCAGCAATATGGGAATCCATCATGCTTCTTGAATAGACCATATCGTGTATCCACTTACTTCCTTTGGGATACACCCATCTTTCTGGTACTAAGTGCTGAATATCCATATGTGGCTGTAGGTTTGCATCCAATACTTTGGTATTCCGCAACTGCCAAGTTGGCTTCCAGGTGTCTCTATATTCAGACCAACTTTTATTGTTTGATATGGATCATAGCACTTCTTGCTACTGATTAGGATCCCATTCAGTAACAATTATCATGACTTGAGCATCTTGGGTATTGTCTTGAATGTATTCTCTACTTAGAAAGTCTGGGAGACTTTTTTCTTCACCTTTGATATGTTCTACATCAAAGTCAAAATTAGCAAATAGAGCTTGCCATCTAGAAAACTTAGCTTCGCTAGCTTTTCTGCTATCTTTGGTCAAGACTTTCTTCATTGCAGATGCATCAGTCCTCAAAGTGAAATGTTTATTAACTAAGTGGATTTAAACTTTATCCATTGAGTTCCATGCAACTTTGTCTTCTTTTTCAATAGTGGAGTAATTTTTCTCTGCTGGACTCCACTTACCTGATGCAAACTGAACCACTTGTTCTATGCCATCTTTCTTCTGTTTGAGGACACCTCCCCAACCTTCATTGCTAGCATCACTCTCAACAATATTGTCAGCATCATCATCTGAAACATAAAGGATAGGAAGATGTTTTACCTTTGATTTGATATTTCTGACTGCATTTGTATGGACTGAAATTTGTATGTGCTTCAGTCCATGGCTTAGGATTTTTCCTGAGCCTTTGATTTAGGATGGCCCTGTCTGTGGCACAGTCTTGGTAAAAGCTGCTTACATAATTTAGGCACCTAAGAAATCTTTGCAGTTGAGTTTTATCTAGAATGATATCAGGAAATCTGTCTGCAAACTCTAAAGCATGCTTCTGCAAAGAAAGATGTCCTTCTTTGATAGTGTGGCCTAAGAATTTGATAGAAGTCTGAAACATTTCTATCTTCTTTTTACTGAGAACTAGGCCATTATTTTTCACAACTCTCAGAAAAATATTTACATGTTTGAAATGATCATGTAAATTCTTTGAAAAGATAAAAATATCATCTATATACACAATTAACCATTTGAAATATGGTTTGAAAGTAGAATCCATCACCTTTTGGAATTTTGATGGTGCCTGCTTTAAACCAAAAGGCATCACATTCCACTCATAGTGACCTGCAGGGACGCTGAATGCTGTTTTAAACTTTTCCTCTTATTTGATAGCGACTTGCCAGAAACCAGACTTCATGTCGAACTTTGAAAATATCTTAGCTCCTGTAATTCATGCCAAGAGCTCACTCTTGTGTGGAATTGGATATGTGTTATCAGCAAGAACAATATTCAAAGGCTTGTAATTTATAACAAGTCTAGGAAGTCCTCTGATCTATTCTGATCTCTTATTTACATAGAAGCCATAACAGTTCCAAGGACTATCTGACTCCCTTATCAGTTTTCTTTTCGGCATATCATCAATTTCTTTGCTGCATAATTCTCTGTATTCTCTGCTCAGTGGGATTGCCTTACTCTTGCATGGTCTTCCTTCATAATCAGATTTATAAGGAAATTCTACAGAGTGTTGTTTCCTGTGCCAAAAGGCATTTGGTTCTTCTACACAATGATCTGTTTCAATTATCTGTTTTAGAGCAGGGATCTGTCTTTGAACATCAGGAGATTCTAATTGTTCTTCAATTCTCAATGTCTCCTCTAGATCTTTGAGATCTTCAAGTTTGTTTTTGGCCAAGTCTAATTGTTGCATGGCCTGGACCATGGTGGATAGTCTGGGAGTAGAAATATAAGGAAGCTTAATCTTCATTGATTTCCCATCTGTACTTGGCACAGTAATAAAGTAACCAACCTTATTATCTTTCAGTCTGGCTGATCCATGAGGTTCTACTGCTGCTAGAAAAACATTGCCTAAAATGCAATCAACAGGAATATCTGAAATTGAAAATTTATGATTTATGCAATGTTTATCAAAACAAATACTCCCTTCCGGAACCTCATACTGTAATTCTTTGTTTTCCAATCCAACAAATTTTCTTCGAGCTTTGATCCAGTAATTGGATGGGATTATTTTCTCATTCAGGACATTTATATCAGCTCCTGAATCTATTAATGTTTTCAGAGAAAACATTTGTCCTTGAATACAAATATTCAATAAAACATGATGATGCTGATACTGGATTGTTAGCAATATCATTTCTCTAAAACCAGTATCTTTATCTTTCTAAGATCCATATAAAACAATAAAAGTTGGTATGAATATAGAGACACCTGGAAGCCAACTTGGCAGTTGCGGAATACCAAAGTATTGGATGCAAACCTGCAGCCACATACGGATATTCAGCACTTAGTACCAGAAAGACGGGTGTATCCCAAAGGAAGTAAGTGGATACACGATATGGTCTATTCAAGAAGCATGATGGATGCCCATATTGCTGAAGAAAGTCTTTCAAATGAGTTTTATGATATAAGTATGATATGGACACAAGGAAGCGACAAAAGCCAAGTATATCACCGATACTTTTGTATCAACAGAACAAGAGATCTTGTTAGCCCCCCTATGAAATTCTTGGCAAGCCAACTGGGGGCTAGATTGTTTTTAGCCTTCAAGGAATGCCTTTCCCCTGAAAACCCATCCTCCTTGAAGTCTCTCAATTGCTGTGCCTAATACAAATCCTCTCTGCTAGTACATTGCTAAAAAAAAGGGGCCTATTATTCCCTCCTTTACCCCTGCGAAATACATCAATTCCCCTTCTTTTCCCTTTATCCGAATTCCCTTTCTTCTCCCACCAAAATCCCCTTTAAATTTTCCCATCTCCCTTATTTCCCTAGTTTCCCTCCTCCATCTCCCCTACCGTTACCCTTTGATTTCCCCCAAAACGCATTAAAAATGAATTAAAATGATAGATTCTATGTGTTTGGTCCTTAGCCCTTCTTCTGATAGCCCCGCACCCTTTTTTCTCCCATAAAATTTGGCGCCGGAACCCAAAGCTAAACCCCCCAGGCGCTTGTCCCCTCCAACCCTTCCCCCACGCGAAAAATCATCAAAAACCTTCATGAACGTGCATTTGTGGGTTTTAATATATTTTGTTTGATCGACGGATCTCGACCGTCCGTTAAAAATCCGGATCCAACGGCGCGGTGCTCACCCGAAGCAGTGGACCCCGCCTGCATACGTCATCCTCCAAACCCGCTGGTAAGTTCCGCACCACCCATCTGCAACAGGCGGTTTTCCCGGAGAGCCAGCGATTCCACTCATCTCCTGCCACACGTCCTCCTATACCATTCTGAAAACCGCCATTTCGCGCATTATCTGTCGGACGAAAGCCAGGCAGCGGAATTGACGATCTCTGTTAGATCCTGGAGCCCTCATCCGACGGCGCTCATTTATCGAACCTGCACACTGTTTAACTCCGCCCATCGTACCTGCGGGCCCTCCATCCGTCATCCTCCACCGTTGATCTATCAGCGATCAATGGTCCAGATTCTTTCCCTGCCGTTGACCGTTCCACGGTCTCCCGCCTCACCCCGTCTCGCCACTTCATTGCCACGTGTACGCCCCGTACATTCTCCGTCTCCGTCACTATATCTTTGGTTTCGTCGTATTCTTTTTATGTTTTCATTCGTCTATCACGTGTATTCGTTCTGAGTTTCATTATTCCCCCACCAGAGCATTCCATCACCATTATTCGCGATTTCTCCTCAGTTCTCCGTTTGCATGGCCATTTTCCGCGTCCACAGTGTGTCCTCGCCTCCCCATCATCCACGTCCATGGATTTCTTCACAGTTGTTGTTTTGCAGGGTTGCGAGAGGTGAAAGCCTCCATGTTCCGATCGTACCATCTTAATGGAGGAGTTTGCAGACAGAATTAAATCCGAGGGCCGGCGCTGCCATAAAATTGTCAAAGAAAGCTGCTGACGGGATTTACATTAAGAAAAAGGAAAATTTCAAACTCTGTGAATCTTCCATCGCCATTTAAAACCCGAACTACCTTGTCAGAAGCAAATAAATCAGCGAAGCTTTCCAGTACAGAGAAAAAGGGAGGTTAAGGCTAGCTAACGAAGATCCAGAGCCTTAAAACAGTGTTTTCAAAGGAAGAGCAGCAGATTACAGACCCCGAAGATTGGTCAAAGGATCCTGAGCGCAGGCAAAAGGTAATATCAGGGTTTTTCGTTAGCATAATGTTTTTTATTCCCCAAGTACATGGCGCCCAAACAGATTTTATGATGTACCATGTCCTTGAAGGGTTATTCGCCAGACTACAGCTCAAAAATGATCAGAAATTTATGAGACATGCCTTTTAGTAGTTTATTTTATTTCTGTTCAAGACACCAGGAGTACTTCAGCCAAAAAATGTCAAGATCAAATCCGGAGCGGATCATTCTCTCACAAGGAAGGTGACAAAGATTAAATACATAACATGTCAAGCAGAATGGGTTTTGGCCCTGCATTCATTGTTGTGTTAAAGATACATTTAATTTTCACCTACTCCTTCAGTCGATCTTAGGTTCATCCTTCGCTATAAAGCACAGAAGGAAACATTGTAATGGTTGTTGATGAGATATCAGAGAAATGCAAGTATTTTCCTCTTGAGACATGTTCTCTGTGTAATATTGTAAGATAGACTGAGGCTAGATGTATTCAGAATGAATGTTCAAGCTATGGGCTATGATGTACCCGATTGGTGTTGTTTTTAATATGACAAGCATGTTTCTTTGGATCCTGATCTAAAGCAGCTGGTGATGTTTTCCTTTCTCTGTATTTGTGATTGACTTGCTTTCATTTCATCATGTTTCTTCAGGCTCGCATCAGAAGTTTGGTATAAGATTTACCCTCGATAGGTACCTTATGTTGCTGCTCTCCCAGCCTTTATGTTTTCTTCTTATATGTGTATATGAATGTTGATTTCAATTGATTTAACCAGTGTAGTGGATGATATTGCCTGCTCTCTGATGTATGAATTGATGAAGTCCATGTTTAGATGTTCTTGGTAGGATTTAGCTGGAAGGTTTGGGAACACTGGGGATTAGTGTTAGCCCTGTCCACTAGGATCTTTGCACGACCAGCTAACCTTTCTAAGATCCCTTGTTTTGCCTCTAATTTTGTCTAAGCAGGCCTGGAGTTAAATGACCTCCGGCCTGATCTATAGACAGAGTTGGTTGGTCCTCCTCCTTTCATTTTCTGTTCTTAATGTCCCATTTCAGATATCTCCTTTAAGGATCCAGATGCTCTAGACGACTAGCCCAACTGAAAGCTTGCACATTGATTTCATATAAATCCTTTCTTGACTCCATAGCCCAATGGCTTCGATACTCCCTGAGTCATCTGTTTCTGCCTAAGCTTCCTCTTTGCTCACCCTTGCCTTGTATTGGACCTTCTTTCCCTGAATCCATCCAACCAAACATAAACAACCACACAAACAGCCATGAGCTTACAACTAGCCTAAAATAATAACTTAGAGCTACAAAGACATACACTTTGACTCATATAGAGAGATCCCTCTCTGGACCTAGGAGGGCTAGATCCTAAGGTCCCAAAGTGGTTCTATGTTGTCTCATATTTTGGTCTTGTCAACCTGGCCAAAACATGGGAACCCCAACATAATGGCGACTCCACTGGGGAGATTTCTGAGGGCATTTCACCTTAAACATTCGTAAAACCCCAGAAACCTAGAAGGCTGGTTAGGTTGACAGTAAGTCACCCCTTTCTTGAACCAACCTCCATTATTGAATATCCACCACACTCTTAGACAGAGCCTGGAAAGGGCCAGGTAGCCTCCAGATCTCATCCTCTTTTCAGAGGTGACATATCTGGTAAATGCCCTCCCAGTCAATCTCTGGTTGGAGCTTGTTGTTTTAGAGGAGATTCCTGAAAGGTGATAGTGCCTGAAGCACTATGGTGGATAGTGTACCCCTTAGAAACATCCTAAACCCTCCACCTGGCGACTCCATAGCTCCTAAACGTTAAAAGACTCCACTGGTGATCAGTAGGCCTGCTGATCATCTTGGTTTCGCATCAGACTCCATTGGGAGACCAGACCTGAAACATAATGAAGACTCCACTGGGAGACCAGCCTCTGAGATAACATTAACCACAATAGAAGCAAGAATAGGGTTAAGCTGCTTAACATAGAACAACATTCTGGCTCACAGAACCATTCATACAAGAGCTTATCCTAACCCCGACCCACCGAAAATAGTTGAAAATCCAGAGAGCATCCTCAGGGGAGCTCCTACACCTAAAAGACCAACTATTTCCAGTCACATTCTTAGAGCTAATTATGCACCTGAAAACCTAACAGCTCTAGTACATTTCCCCCCTGACCTAGACCTACCTAATAGACTACCGAGAGCTAGGTCATTCAATCACCTAGACCAGCAGGACCTTGGAATTTTCGATACACCATATCATAGTGGTCAGCACTCTAGGGATAGTGGAACCCCTCCTTCTACACCACCTGATTTTCACTTCCTTCAAAACTTGGGGTTTTCCCACCCTAGATCTGCTCAGCAGACTTCTGCTGGTCCAAACATCCCTGTCATCCAAATACCAGCCGCTCAAGCTAACCCTACACCCCATCAGAACATTATCATGGTAGCATGGTATGCACCTCTGCTATTACCTCAGCCTATGTTACCCCTACCAAACGATTATCAATAAAAAATCCCGCACTTCACTGCAAAAGAATCCATCACAGCTCAACAACATGTAGATAAGATGGAGGATTCTTTTGATTACATGGAAATTGATGATGAAACAATCAAAATGAGAATATTTTCCCAAAGCTTAGGGGGTGAGGTAAAGAAATGGTTCAAGAATCTACCTCCTGGCAGCATTCAAGATCTCCCTGCATTATACCAGACCTTTATAAACAAATGGGAGGTTAGAGCAAACCCTTGCCAGCTCCTAGCAGAATACATGTCCCTTAAGAGGAACGTAGGAGAGAGTGTTCACGATTACACCACTAGATTCAACAACATTTATAATGCTCTCCCTCCACAAATGAAACCTCCACAAGGTATGGCCTTAGCTAAATATCCGGATGGATTTGATGCTGACATGGCCTATGAGCTTAGAGATAAGGAGTACACCACCCTGGAAGACATGCAGAAAGGAGCAATAACCATAGAAGAAAACTTAATGGAAAAAAGGGCAAGATTAAAAGCTGAAAAAAGGGTAACATATAGGGATGACAACGTAGCTTCCACATCTGATCCGAAATATGACAGACTGTCCAAAAATGTGGAAGAACTTCAAAAAATGATAAAGAGGATGGTTGTCCAAAACAACAACCAAAATAGAAACCAGAACCAAAACATTAGAAGAAACAATGCTGCTCCCAACAGACAAAGAGAGTCAGATCAAAAAATCATTCCCCCATTTCAAGAAAAATTTTTAGATGAAGACGAGGGAATCATTGAAGAGTCTGAAGGGAATACCATAAACATGTTTGAAGCAGAGGACTCAGTCCTTAACTGTGATTCAGAAGAAGATCATCCCTCACCTTCGTACTGGGATGAGGAATGGTTAGAAACTGAGGATTACAGATTAGGATTTGAAAATGCCATGTTGCAGGTCAGGGAAAAATATGAACTTAGGAGTAGGAAAGGTTAGGATATTTCCAAGGCCAAAAATCCTGAGGTAACCATCAAGAAAAGACCTGATAAAATTTCCAAAGCAACCCCTGCAAATGGCAAAACAGCAGTTGAAAGTTCTGGTAAACACAAGGAAAAAGACAACCAAAACACTGAAAAATGAAGTCAACCACCTAGCAGTACTAGAACTTCAGTTATTACTCCTGATACAACTGTTCCCAACCCTGTACATAGTGAGAAATTACAATCTGATTCAGCTACTAAGACAGTAGCAAACAAAACAGAATTGAGCACTCCAAAGGCCCAATCCACTTTCAATTTAGAGAGTGAGATTGCCAAAATCAAAATCTCTGTACCATTATCTGAGCTGGCCACTCAAGATGTATATAAAGGCCAAATTTTGAAAGCATTGAATCTGGGAGAAATGAATGATTCTGTAAATTTGAACGATGATCAACTAGCCCTACTCTTTGGTCCGAAAATTGAAGGAAAGTTTCAAGAAGGGGTAGTTCCACCATTTTATATCAGTCTTAACATTCATGACAAGATCCTCCATAATGCCATGCATGATTCTGGAGCATCACACAATTTAATGCCCAAGGTAGTGATGGAAAGGCTAGGCCTAGAAATCACCAGGCCCTACAAAGACTTATACTCATTTGACTCTAGCAGAGTAAAGTGCCTAGGCCTCATCAAAGACTTATGTGTGAGCCTGACCCAAATTCCTGCCAAATGTATGGTCATGGATGTTGTGGTGGCAGATGTGCCACCAAAGTATGGCATGCTATTGTCAAGATCATGGGGAGCCAAACTTCAAGGAACCATGCAGATGGATGGCACTTATGCCACTATCCCTATATTTGGCCAACTTAGAAGACTGTATAGGGAATCTCAGATGAAATTTTTATTCAATAGCCCCGAGAAACCTGAAAAATCACCATTATATTCTGTACATACAGATCTGGACTCTTTCATTCTCTACAATGACCAACCCTTAGAAGAGCCGAGATCAGACAATGGAAATGCAAACATACAGTCCATGGATTTCAACATAATGGCTACTCTGGAAGAATACGAAGAAGAAGACCATGGGAAAACTGCTGAAAATATAACTCTGAATGAAACAGAGACAGAACAAAAACAACAAGTCAGCCACCTTCCTGTTCTCCATACCCATAAGGAACCACAATATGACCCCCCTCCTAGCACAAACCTCACAAATCAACGTAATGGCGAATCCAGCTGTAGGGGAGGGGATGAAAACGAATTAAACAAAGAACCCCTGTGGGAAATGAATTTTGATGGGTCCTTTACTAAGAAAAATTCTGGGGAAGGAGTGTGGCTACGTAACACAGAAAATGATCTTGCAGAAAGCCACGCTGTGGATCTGCATTTCAAATGCACAAACAATATTGCAGAATATGAGGCTCTCATCCTGGGCTTGAATCTGTTAAAAAAATTAGGAGCCCGTAGGATAGATGTGAAAGGAGACTCAGAGTTAGTGATCAAATAGGTGAATGGTGAGTATTCAGCAAAACACCCCAGGCTTAGGGCATACAGGAATGACACTCTAGATTTGCTGAAAAAATTTGTTGAATATGAATTAGTGTTCGTCCCTAGGGGTCAAAATGCAATAGCAAATGGACTAGCTTGCCTAGCTAGCTCATATCCTAAGGCTCCAATTGATCAATAGATTATCATTCAGACCAAATTCAGGCCTGCAGTGCCAGACAATGAAAAATATTGGCAGGTCTTTGAAGGAGATAAACAGATCGAAGATTTCCTAATAGGCAGAAATGAGTTTGAATTTTCTGATTCAAACTCCAAATCTGATAGCTTCTGCCTAGATGAAGATTCCTCAGATGACATAGAAACTCCCTGTAACATAGCAATAAATATTTTTTCTGATAAAACTGGAAATTTTAACGAAAATAGTGAAAACACAGAAAACGAAGAGGTTGAGGTGTTGCAGGCCAAAGATAAGAACATACCCAGAGGCCTGGCACACTTAGAGGACATTTTTGACTTTGACGACGTAGAAAAAAAGCCCACAATAGAACATGCTGATTCTGATGTGGAAGAATGCAACATAGGCACTGAAGATAAGCCCAAAATGATAAAACTGGCTAAGTCTATACCTGCAGACATGAAGAAGAGGTACATTGACCTCTTTAGGGAATTTATTGATTTTTTTTCATGGAGTTATGAAGACTTAAAGGCCTATGACACCAACATCATACAACACAAGATACCACTAAAGGAAAATCAGAAACCTTTTAGACAAAAACTCCGTAGGATCAATCCGAAACAATTGCCTGCTGTAGAGAAAGAAATTAAAAAGATGTATGAAGCAGGCATAGTAGTCCCTGTAAGGTTTTCTGATTGGGTGTCAAACTTAGTGGCTGTAAGGAAGAAAACAGGGGAGATCAGGCTATGCATAGACTTCAGAAACCTCAACAAAGCCTCCTTGAAAGACAACTACCCTTTTCCTAGAATGGAACATATCCTTTAGAAGGTAGTAGGCTCTAAAAGAATCTCCTTGCTTGATGGTTTTTCAGGATATAATCAGGTTCTGGTACTCCCAGAAGATCAACTCAAAACAACATTTACCACTCCGTGGGGCACCTTCATGTATGTGAAAATGCCTTTCGGATTGATGAATGATGGCGCCACCTTCCAGAGAGCGATGGACATAGCTTTCTTAGAAGAGATAGGACACTTCATAGTTATCTACTTGGATGACTTGACTGTCTTTTCTAAAACTGAAGAAGAACATCTGAAACATCTGAGGAAAGTTTTTGAGAGATGTAGAAGGTATGGTCTGTCCCTAAATCCTAAGAAAACTATTTTTGGGTTGCAGGAAGGTAAACTTCTAGGCCACATTATATCTGAGAAAGGGATCAGGATAGACCCACAGAGAGTTGAGGGAATACTCCAAATTACACACCCAAGAAACATCAAAGAGTTGCAGTCCTTCATAGGAAAGATCAATTTCCTTAGGAGATTCATTCCCAACCTTGCTGAACACCTTAGAAAAATGACTGAAATGCTAAAGAAAGGTGCAGGAATTAAGTGGACTGTTGAAGCCAAGAAATATTTTGAGTCGGTAAAACTTGCACTCATTCAGGCCCCTGTCCATATCAGCCCTGACTTCTCAAAAGATTTTCTGGTCTTTTCATTTGCTTCCCAACACACAATAGCTGCGGTTTTGCTGCAGAAAAATTCAGAAGGTCACGAGCAGCCTATAGCCTTCTTCAGTAAAGCCTTGAGAGATGCACCCTTGAAGTACAACATCATGGAAAAACAGGCCTATGCTCTGATTAAGGCCTTCAAAGACTTTAGGGTGTAAATTCTGCATTCTCACACCATAGCCTACGTTCCGAATACGGTGGTCAAAGATATTTTGTCCCAAGACCCTGATGGGAAAAGGGGCAAATGGATTGCTACAATCTTAGAATATGAAATTGAAATAAAACCTACCAAGCTGATCAAAGGTCAAGGCCTGGCCCAATTAATGGCAGAATCAAACTTACAGGCCCTTGATATTAACATGATGAATGCCTTGGATGAGTAGGGAGGATTGACACATCCTGATGTTGAGGAGCAGTTCCAGAACTCTCCTTGGTATACTGACATCCTTTACGTGCTCACACACCTCAGTGCCCCTCCAGAACTGTCCAAAACAAAGGCCATATTCATAAAACTCAAAGCTAGAAATTACTGCATTATGAATGA
This sequence comes from Pinus albicaulis, assembly GCA_034641835.2. Taxonomy (NCBI): domain Eukaryota; kingdom Viridiplantae; phylum Streptophyta; class Pinopsida; order Pinales; family Pinaceae; genus Pinus; species Pinus albicaulis. The sequence goes on from CM076575.1 coordinate 2,036,990,588, forward strand.
GGGTCTATATTGGAAAAATCCAAATGGCCTTTTACTGAAATGTTTGTCTGAAACTGAAGCTGAAAAAATCAAACAGGAATTCCATGCCGGAGAGTGTGGAGGCCATCTAAGTTGGAAAACCACCGCAAATAAGATACTCAGGGCTGGCTACTACTGGCCTACCCTCTTCAGTGATGTCCACAATATGATACTTGCCTGTCATAAATGTCAAATATTTGAAGGCAAAAGAAAACTCCTTCCCCTCCCTCTGCAACCTATCACCATAGAAGGCCCTTTCATGCAATGGGGCCTAGAATTTATAGGAGAAATTCATCCTGCCTCCTCCGGACAACATAAATGGATTTTAACAGCCACTGATTACTTCACTAAATGGATAGAAGCTATACCCACTAGGAATGCCACTGACTCTGTCATCACTAGGTTCCTAGAAGACTTCATCCTATCTCAGTTTGGCTGTCCAAGGAAAATAATTACTGACAATGCTGCTGCTTTCGGATCCAAAAGAATGGTTGATTTCTGTCACAGGTACGGAATAGCACTCGGGCATTCAACTGCCTATTACCCCAGGGTAATGGCCTAGCTGAGTCGTCAAATAAAAGCCTGGTTACAATCATTAAGAAGCTACTGGAAGAGAACAAAAGGTCTTGGCATAAAAAGTTGATTCATGCCTTGTCGGCAGACAGGCTCACCACAAAGAAATCTATTGGCATGTCACCCTTCCAGCTGGTTTATGGAACTGAAGCAGTTTTTCCCACAAGCCTTGGAGTTCCAGTTGTCAAGCTTGTCCAGGAGATCCAATCAGAGGAGAGCAATATGGTGAGAAGAATCAACGAAACCATCCATTTGCAGCAAACAAGGGAGTAGGTTTATGACAGAGCTGTCAGAATACAGGAAAGCATCAAAAGGCAGTTTGACAAAAGAACCAAAGCTTCAGATTTCAAGGTTGGAGATAAGGTTCTGAGATGGGATTCAAGAAGAGAGGACAAAGGCAAACATGGTAAGTTTGACAGTTTGTGGCAAGGTCCATATATCATACAAGCCACTGTGGGTCCTAATGCATTTTTTCTGCAAGAACTTGATGGCACAGAGTTGTTTGGGGGTCCTGTCAATGGCAGGATGCTCAAACATTACTTCTATTGATTTTCCATTTCCAGTTTCATTTCCATTGTACATACCATTGCAAGTTTTCATTTTCAGAAAAACAGGAAAATGTTCCCAAAAAAAAAAAAAACCAGAGTGAAAGATGGAGGTTCAGATATGCTCAAAACATGAACCTCTAAAATGCAAAGGAATAGGCTCAAACATGATCAAAATCTGAGCCAAAAGGAAGCAGAATAGCTGGTCCTAATAAGCTCGAAATCTGGATCAACGGTGAAAGAGAAACCAACTCTAATATGCCCAAAACTAGAGCTGAAGCAAAGAAAAGAGGTGACTCAAATATGCTCAAAACCTGAGTCACGAGAAAGAAAGAAGAATTTTTCAAAGTTGCAGAATTCCACGCCTTCATAGTTTTATTTTCTACAATTTTCTGCTCAGCAAGTCAGACAGTCTAATCCTGGCTTGGCTGTGTTTAAATTTCCTGTCTTAGAATGTAGGTGAAGAAACCTGTTGGACAGTTTAATCCCAACAGGTAGTAGATTAGGTAGAGAAATAGATGAGGCCAACAGTCTAATCTGGCCTCATGGAGAAATAAGGGTAGATCTAGAATAGGTTTGTTTTTGTTTTGAAAATAAAATGTAAAGGGTCTGCTAGCTCAAATGCACCCAAGGGAAAATTGTTAGGACTGTAGTTTGGGTAGGTAGTTTGGTTGGGAAAACGTTCCTGCTGATATACCTGTTTGTGGCAGCTGAAAATCAAAGAAGGAAGATGGCTTATGATAGCAGGCATCTAGCCTACTCCAAAGATCATATCTGGTTTCTTGACTCCTCCAAGGAGAAGCCATCCCCATGTGGAGCCACTGTTAGCCCCCCTATGAAATTCTTGGCAAGCCAACTGGGGGCTAGATTGTTTTGAGCCTTCAAGGAATGCCTTTCCCCTGAAAACCCATCCTCCTTGAAGTCTCTCAATTGCTGTGCCTAATACAAATCCTCTCTGCTAGTACATTGCTAAAAAAAAGGGGCCTATTATTCCCTCCTTTACCCCTGCGAAATACATCAATTCCCCTTCTTTTCCCTTTATCCAAATTCCCTTTCTTCTCCCACCAAAATCCCCTTTAAATTTCCCCATATCCCTTATTTCCCTAGTTTCCCTCCTCCATATCCCCTACCGTTACCCTTTGATTGCCCCCAAAACGCATTAAAAATGAATTAAAATGATAGATTCTATGTGTTTGGGCCCTAGCCCTTCTTCTGATAGCCCCGCACCCTTTTTCTCCCATAAAACCTGGCGCCGGAACCCAAAGCTAAACCCCCCAGGCGCTTGTCACCTCCAACCCTTCCCCCGCGTGAAAAATCGTCAAAAACCTTCGTGAACACGCATTTGTGGGTTTTAATATATTTTGTTTGATCGACGGATCTCGACCGTCCGTTAAAAATCCGGATCCAACGGCGCAGTGCTCACCCGAAGCAGTGGACCCTGCCTGCATACGTCATCCTCCAAACCCGCCGGTAAGTTCCGCACCACCCATCTGCAACAAGCGGTTTTCCCGGAGAGCCAACGATTCCACTCATCTCCTGCCACGCGTCCTCTTGTACCATTCTGAAAACTTCCATTTCGCGCATTATCTCCCGGATGAAAGCCAGGCAGCGGAATTCACGATCTCTGTTAGATCCTGGAGCCCTCATCCGACGACGCTCATTTATCGAATCCGCACACTGTTTAACTCTGACCATCATACCCGCGGGCCCTCCATTCGTCATCCTCCGCTGTTGATATATTAGCAATCAACGGTCCAGATTCTTTCCCCGCCGTTGACCGTTCCATGGTCTCCCGCCTCACCCCGTCTCGCCACGTCATTGCCACGTGTATGCCCCATACATTCTCCGTCTCCGTCACTATATCTTTGGTTTTGTTGTATTCTTTTTATGTTTTCGTTCGTATATCACGTGTATTCATTCTGCGTTTCATTATTCCCCCACTAGAGCATTCCGTCACCATTATTCGCGATTTCTCCTCAGTTCTTCGTCTGCATGGCCATTTTCCGCGTCCACAGTGTGTCCTCGCCTCCCCATCATCCACGTCCATGGATTTCTTCACAGTTGTTGTTTTGCAGGGTTGCGAGAGGTGAAAGCCTCCATGTTCCGATCGTACCATCTTAATGGAGGAGTTTGCAGACAGAATTAAATCCAAGGGTCGGCGCTGCCATAAAATTGTCAAAGAAAGCTGTTGACGGGATTTACATTAAGAAAAAGGCAAATTTCGAACTCTGTGAATCTTCCATCGCCATTTAAAACCCGAACTACCCTGTCAGAAGCAAATAAAGCAGCAGAGATTTCCAGTACAGAGAAAAAGGGAGGTTAAGGCACGCTAACGAAGATCCAGAGCCTTAAATCAGTGTTTTCAAAGGAAGAGCAGCAGATTACAGACCCCGAAGATCGGTCAAAGGATCCTGAGCACAGGAAAAAGGTAATATCAGGGTTTTTCGTCAGCAGAATGTTTTTTATTCCCCAAGTACATGGTGCCCAAACAGATTTTATGATGTACCATGTCCCTGAAGGGTTATTCGCCAGACTACAGCTCAAAAACGGTTAGACATTTATGAGACAGGCCTTTCAGTAGTTTATTTTATTTCTGTTCAAGACACCAGGAGTACTTCAGCCAAAAAATGTCAAGATCAAATTCGGAGCGGATCATTCTCTCACAAGGAAGGTGACAGAGATTAAATACATAGCATGTCAAGTAGAATGGGTTTCGGCCCTGCATTCATTGTTGTGTTAAAGATACATTTAATTTTCACCTACTCCTTCAGTCGATCTTAGGTTCATCCTTCGCTATAAAGCACAGAAGGAAACATTGTAATGGTTGTTGATGAGATATCAGAGAAATGCAAGTATTTTCCTCTTGAGACAAGTTCTCTGTGTAATATTGTAAGATAGACTGAGGCTAGATGTATTCAGACTGAATGTTCAAGCTATGGGCTATGATGTACCCGATTGGTGTTGTTTTTAATATGACAAGCATGTTTCTTTGGATCCTGATCTAAAGCAGCTGGTGATGTTTTCCTTTCTCTGTATTTGTGATTGACTTGCTTTCATTTCATCATGTTTCTTGAGGCTCGCATCAGAAGTTTGGCATAAGATTTACCCTCGATAGGTACCTTATGTTGCTGCTCTCCCAGCCTTTATGTTTTCTGCTTGTATGTGTATCTGAATGTTGATTTCAATTGATTTAACCAGTGTAGTGGATGATATTGCCTGCTCTCTGATGTATGAATTAATGAAGTCCATGTTTAGATGTTCTTGGTAGGATTTAGCTGGAAGGTTTGGGAACACTGGGGATTAGTGTTAGCCCTGTCCACTAGGATCTTTGCACGACCAGCTAGCCTTTCTAAGATCCCTTGTTTTGCCTCTAATTTTTTCCAAGCAGACCTGGAGTTAAATGACCTCCGGCCTGATCTATAGGCAGAGTTGGTTGGTCCTCCTCCTTTCATTTTCTGTCCTTAATGTCCCATTTCAGATATCTCCTTTAAGGATCCAGATGCTCTAGACGACTAGCCCAACTGAAAGCTTGCACATTGATTTCATATAAATCCTTTCTTGACTCCATAGCCCAATGGCTTCGATACTCCCTGAGTCATTTGTTTTTGCCCAAGCTTCCTCTTTGCTCACCCTTGCCTTGTATTGGACCTTCTTTCCCTGAATCCATCCAACCAAACATAAAAAACCACACAAACAGCCATGAGCTTACAACTAACCTAAAATCATACCTTAGAGCTACAAAGACATACACTTTGACTCATATAGAGAGATCCCTCTCTGGACCTAGGAGGGCTAGATCCTAAGGTCCCAAAGTGGTTCTATGTTGTCTCATATTTTGGTCTTGTCAACCTGGCCAAAACATGGGAACCCCAACAGATCTCACGTGGATAGTCGACAGTGCTATATGGCCAGGTAATAATCCCTCATTAATATTTCCTGACATTGTTTATGACTTTGCAGGATATAAAAAGTTATGGTGGGACATTTTAAATGTCGATGGCAAAGGAGAGACCCATTACACCAAAATCAAATTTGGACCCACTTGGATAATGCAGATGAACCGCCAATGTGACTGGTTAAAAACCTGGTGGAATGACTATGGAGTCAATAAAACTACAATAGATCCAGTCTATTATGAATCATTTAACCAAAGTATTTGTAATTGGTGTAATGAAAGAAACATTGAATGTTTTCATCCTGCACATAAAAATGTAGAAGAATTCCTAATGGCAGGAGATGATGATCTAGTCTATAGATACATGTCACGCTATTATGAATGGTTAGTCATGACCAAAATTAAGCACCGAATCATACTTGGCAAACCTATGATTGTAAGGTGTATTTATACCAAATACTGGTATGAAAATGTCTACAAAAGACTCAGGTTTCCTGGAATTTCTATCCTCGAAGAAACAAATCATGAAATAAGAATCACTTAGTGGTTTTCGTGGATTCCCTGAAAAATATCCACAATGTAATAATGATGTCTAGTCACAGGCTGACAGTGACTGGTTTTCTCATGGGATTTTCGGTAAAAAGCTTCCACAGTGTAAATATTCCCTTACACAGTTTTCGTGGGCCTTTTGTACTTAAAGGCATCCACTTTGTTTTTTCACTCACATGCACATGTCCGGATTTTGGAATCTCTGTGCGGATGTCGCCTCAGCGTTACCCGAAAACAATGATTCCAAATCCAAGTCATTAGCTCGTACTGACCAACATAATTTTTTGTCCCCCCTCTCATCCTATATAAGGAGGGGTAGGCTCATTCATTTGGCATCGGAGGTTAGAGAGTCTTAGAGTTTGAGTCTTGTGTTTTGAGTCAGATTCTGAGTTCTTCCTGCTCTGCATCTCCGAGTTCTAAACTCAATCTTCTTGCATCACAGAGATCAGTTCCAAGTCTAGAGTCTGATCTGAGAAGCCTGCGAGTCAGTGTGCTCGGCACTGATCAGAACCTAAAGTGGCCAGATCTTATAGGACTTGAGTTTGTAAATTCATCTGCGTGTTTATGTTACATAGGCCGAGTCTGAATCTGGCCAGGTAGCCTCCGGTAAGCTATCTCATTTATTGAGAAGCATATTCTGGTAAATGCCAATTCAGTCGATCTCAGGAATGAACATCTTAGTCTATAATATCAGATCTGTAATATCTTCTGCTATATCAATAAACAATGAGAATTTTCCGCATCATATTTGAGTACTATAAACTTTGTGCTTATAATATTGCTGTTGAGGTAGTATCTGTCTCTTTTAATTTCACTTGAGGTTCACCAGAAGTTCACTAGAGGTTCGCGAAAACTCCTAGGGACGCCAAAGGCCGTTGAAGGCAAGGGAAGCCGTGTGTAGGCCGCATAGAGCGTGACAGTGCAAAGTAGGTTCGTGTATGGGTTCATGTATGGGTTCGTGTAAAGGAATGTGAAAGAAGACAAAAAAGAGACTCAAAAAGGCCAAGTCAGCCTGTGTTGTTGCTGCAAGCTTCAGTCAGGAAGCCCCTGCGAGAAATTGGTATCAGAGCTAGTACTGTTTCACTGGTTCAAGAAGGTTAGTACTAAAATTTAATCTCTTTATTGAAAAATGGATCCAGCTATAAGATCAGTTTCATTCCGAGAGTTAGAGGATAAAGACCAAGCTGAGAAAAACCCTCTCAGAGATATGTTTGCTAATTCATCTAGTCGAGTTTAAATTCTGTTGAATTAGAGTTTGTAGAAAGTCAGCCATCGGCACGATGGAAATTACCTGTAATAAATGCATCTGATGTATATTTTGACTTAAAGCCTTTCCATCTGATTGCTGCTACCAGAGTCTTAATAAAAGAGACTGTTAGTCAAATCCAAGAAAATTTTGAGAGTATCCAATCTATTCCTCTTTTAGATCCAAAAACCCTTCAGGCCGAAGCAAAGAGGTTGAAAACCAAATACATCCATTTGGGTTGTATTCGGGTTGGGATAAGTGCTCTGACACATAGAGGATTAAATACATTTGTATTAGCCACAGTCAGTGATTTAACACATAATAAGTATACAGATTCATTGATAAGAGGGATAGTAGCTCCTTTATCAAATGGTCCAGTATATTTTGACTGCTACCCAAAATTTTCTGTGTATGTCTTTGATGATCACATAAAGGACATTTTGCAATTACAAATCCAGACCTCTGGATTCAATATGATAAATAATAGAAGTAATATTTCTATTCAAACTAGAGGATGTTTCAGGCACACTAATACTTTATATCTTGCTGTCCTTCATGATCCCTGTTGAGCCTCAAAGATGTTCTTCTCTTTCACCACATTCTACTTCATTTTCTTTATCCCTCATTAATTACAAGCTCAAATGATCAATAATATTAATTAAATTTACTTTAAGAATTTATATAATGACTAACTTGTTATATTTTCATGATTTTGTCGGTGTAGTAATTTTTGACTAAGACTCGACTACAGAATACAGGAATTCCATAGCCAGTCATCTATTCTATAGCCATCCTCATGTTTACGTAGGTTCCAGGTGTCACTGCAAAGAAAAAGGCATATGGGTGAAATCCACAACACTTCCCCATCATCTCTTGCTCCCCATGAAGTCTGAGTTAAAGTCTCCAAGCGGTTATGCATGTAGAGGAGAAGCAGTTTCCTATCAAAACACGGACTCTACAGATGTCCGCAGTAAAGCACAAGACTGTTAATAAGAGCTTTAATTTGATTAGAAGTGGGAAAGACACTTATCCCTGATTTTCTCAAGAGTAGTTATGTAATTTCATTATAAGTATGACTCGGGAGACTGAGAAACTGGTTGGTTAGATTTTGTTTTGTTGCCTAGATATTTGAAGACCGTAAATACTCTGTTTTGAAGAATTTCTCATTTAATGAAAGAGACATCATTTTATTGCACGAGCTGAGTCAATCTTGAGTAGATTTGCATGCTACTCCGGTGGTAGAGGGCCCCTGCTACCTGAGGAGCTTTGTTCATATGATTTAGATAAGTAACTTAGTTTCATTTCATTCCTAGTTCAATTGACTTTCTGAACTTTGCATTTTATATTCACTTGCATTGGATGCTACAGTTTAGTCTCGTTCTTATGTACTCTTCCAAAATATCACTAATGTCTAATGAGGTGTAACTGTAGTGTTGTAGGAGTTATTTTTAGGTTCTTGTGCTCAATTACATCAGTTGTTACATGTAGTCATGATCTTATAAACTCTTCCAAAATATCACTAATTTCGGATGAGACATAGCTGTGGTGTTTCAGAGCTTTGTTGTGTTTTGTTGAATTTTATGCTTTCATGCTCATTTACATAACATGTTGCAGCCAGTCCTGTTCTACAAACTATTCCAAAATACCACTAATTCCGAATGAGACAGAGCTGAAACATTTTAGTGATTAGTTGCATCTTTAGTCTAGTCATAGCACTCCGAAGGTAGATGTCATTCTAGTTTAATTCTGTCACTATATTTCAAGTTTGATAATGGAACTCTAGTTTAGTTTTAATTCATTGCATTTCAAGTCAGATTAGTGGCATTCTAGCTCAGTTCCAGTTCACTGTATTTCAAGCTAGGTTAATGACATTTTAGTTTAGTTGTGGTCACTGTGTTTCAAGTCTGATCAATTGCATTCTAGTTTAGTGTCATTCATTGTTCTTTAAGTTGTGTTGATTGTCAAAATTAGACTTCACGGCCTTCATTATTTACAAACTAATCTTGTTCTGACTTTCTATTAATGCATCATCAAATGGATAGGAATTAGTGACATCAGTTTAAGGCCTTGATTGATCTGCAATCCCTTGCAATTTCACAATTAAACCTTTCTTTCCAAAAACTATTTTAGAAAATCTCTAACTTTTGAATAAGGTTTAGTGGTGACAATTTGAGTTGCAGAATGAATTGATCTTAGCATGAAAAGTTAATTCAGAGTAGAAATATTATTGTGTTACAAATAGTCTTTTTCCAATTGTGTTCCAATAAACTTCTAGCCATTGATGAGATTCTTTGTAATATTGTAAGATGATTGTTTATTTAGTAGAACCTCATTTACACTAAACTTGTCCTTTTCTCAAGCTATTCCAATATATTTCTAATGAAGGAATTGGATGGGTGCATGTTATGAGTTATTGAGTTCATGTTGTGATTTAGTTCCTTGCTATGAGTCATTATCAAACTTTGCATTTTATGTTCTTTAGTGTCATACATAGTTTAGAATAGGTTTTGCTCTGTTTTAGTGTAACCATTCACTTCTCTTTACCAACACTTAGTTATTTTCCTTCTTGACATAAACCATAAAACCAAAAACATCATAAAAACACTAAACACAACTTAGTGAGAAACAGATACCTAGGCACATATAGTGCACCACACTTCAGCAGTTTACTGACCCTGGTTGATAATTTATGACCTCAATTTAGGAACACTATGTAGAAATTTGCTGAATAATGAATATTTATCCACCGAGATTAACCTGATCATACACAAATTCGATTTTCTGCACAACACATAATCTCTTCTACAAATTAATCATCACATGCGGAAAATAAAACAAGCGACAGAACATCAATTCACACACATAGAATGCAACATGTATGGGGAAAGCTTATAGCTGAAAACCCCCAGCTATATGTATCATATAATGGATGAGAAACATGTAACTTTACACAATACAATACTCCTCACAAGTACTCAGTACTGTCTCCAAAAGCTACACACAAAACTAGCTCAGTTTGAACTGATCACGGGTTCAAAACTCCTCCACTAGCTGCCTGCCTCTACTGCGCAATCCAAAAGGAGAGAATGGGCTGAAACAATTCTAATTCCTCTTTCTTGAACAGCGCAATCATCATTGGCATACTCATCCCACTGATTGTGCAAATCTCATGCACAACTAATGTACAACTGCCGGCTCTTTCACCTATCTCTTGCACCAGTCTGCACTGAACTGTACATGCACTGAGTTAAATAATGTGTTCTTTTAGTTGAATAATGAGTTAATAATTAGTGAATTAAATAATATTTAATTCACACCACTCATCTCTAGTGTAATAGCAGTTAAACTAATTACAACTAGTTCAACTAGTTAACCGGAACACAATCTCCATTAACTCCTCAATCAACTCCACCAAAACTCTCCCACATGAGTCTAACTGAAGTCAACCATGCAATATCTCAACTAACCCATAGGAAATTCGAATTTCCTTCTGTCAGCTGCATGTGCCACATCCGTAGCTCGAACTGAAGTGCTCCAAGAGGATAAGATAATGTTTTTAGTCCGAATATTATTAAGAGAAAATAATATTCGACTGTTCTATTTTTAGCTAGGCAGTCTAAAAATAGACTTCGACCTAAATTTCTAAAAATATATGTCCATCTATTTTTACCAACTCGACCAATCATCCAAGAATAGCATACTGCAACTCCTAGACCATGCTCCATATGTATAAAAATAGACATAGTCTAAAAATAGACTTTTCGACAAAAATCACATGTGTGGTCCCCACCTAGTTTAGGTGATCAATCTCCAACTAGGATCAGGAAAGATGTTTCAGGAGGCCTCCTTCACTGTTTCTTGTTTCCATTTTCAACACTCCCTCTCAACAAGAAAGGACTATCATTGCATGCGACATGCAACTCCATGCATTCGCCCTGCAACCTCCACAAGCGCCATGCAACTCCATGCATGCGACATGCAACTCCATGCATTCGCCATGCACCCTTTGCATGTGCCATGCAAACTCATGCATGCACCATGCAACTCCATGCATGTGCCATCTACGAAACTGAATAGGCTCCAAACAACTCAATCAGTCTGATGCATCTAGCATCTATCATCAAAGTCTTCAACCTCTGCTTAGCTACTGCACATGTCATCAGGAACCACTGCGCTGTTGAACTCTTTGCACCCATGCACTCTTGCACTTGCTGTCAACTCTGATCCGCGCTCCAGTATCCAACACTGTCACTTTGATCTGCTTGCATCAATCCAACTGATCATGCTATTGCTGCGCTGTGGGCACCTAGTAGCCAGGTTCAACTCATGAGATCCACACCATCTCATGAATCCTGCCCAGAAATATCCTCTTGGGATTAATCATGCATGTCGCCCCACTTCTCACCTGGTGGTATAGCTGCATGCACTCCCTCTGCCCGTCTGGCACGAAATTTCTCTGCATTAGTGGTTTCTTCCACTCCATGATCCTCTTGTGGCTGCTCCACATCCCGAGGTTCACTATCACCTGCATGCGAAACTTGCTCCCTCTCAAGCATCAGTTGCATGTCTTCCTTCCGCTTCCCAACAGTAGGAATCTCCGTAGACATCCCATCTACTTCAAGTCTGTAGAGATTCTTTGCCCGAATCCCAACCTTCTTGACTTGTCCCGTTGCCTTGTGCTGAAGGAAAAATTTTCCTTCTCTAAAGACAACTTCATACCCTTTATCCTCTAACATTGCGACTGAGATCAGATTATTTGTTAGACCTGGTACATGCAATACATCTTGTAAAAGAATGAGTTTACCTGACTCCCTCTGAAAGGTTATGGTACCAATGCTGGTCGCATTGTATCGTCCACCGTCGCCCAACTCAACATGCATCTGGAGACCTTTCTCCACCAAGTCACTGAAAAGATTCACATCTCCTGTCATGTGAAAGGAAGCGCCACTATCAAAGTACCACCCCGATCCCAATGCACTAGACAACATGCATGCGATCAATGAGAAGTCCAGCTCAAATTTCGAGGCAAGAGCTTCACCAGCTGTAGCTCCAGCAGCCTGCTTGTTCTTCTTCTTCTTTGGGAAATTCGTGGCGTAATGTCCATGATCGTGATAGTGAAAACACCTCACTTTGGACATGTCACGCTCTTTACCATATGCACCGGATTGAGCAGCCTTCTCCTTCCCCTTCCCCTTCTTTGCTTTGGTAGCCAAAGCGCAGTCTTCTTCATCAGATGCCTTTGATGAAGATCCATCCCTGGTACTCCACCTTATCTCCTCTTGCACCAGATCAGACCACAGTCTTTCCCATCCGAGCAATTTATCTCGACCATTGACACTATCTTGATATGCATTCCAACTTTTCGGAAGACCCAGGAGAGCCAAGCTCACCAAGTCCTCATCCTCCACCGTCACTCCCACGCTTCCCAGCTCATCCCTGCATTGGGTGAACCTCGTGAGGTACTTGGGGATGCTCTCTCCTTTCTCCATCTTGATGTTCCTGAGTCTATCCTTTAGCGCCAACTTCCTCTAGTCACTCTTGCTCTGGTACAGATCTGTTAAGGCTTTCCACATCAAATATGGAGAAGCCTTTCCATGCAGGCTGGACACTATGTGATCCTTTACGCCCTCCAACAGAATCCTTCGACATTTTGCTTGTTTCTTTCGCCAGGCTTCCACAACAGCAGCATCAGTAGAAGTAGGCTTTGGAATATCTTTCTCCACGAATTCCAACAGCCCATTATCATCTAATACAGCCTCCGTGCAGTCTTTCCATGCAACATAATTCGAACTGCCTTCCAAGGCATATTCTAGTCGCAATTCGTTGAAAGACATTTTCGCCTCGGCACCAAGAACACAAATATGCAAATTCGAATTTCACCACCAGCTGATAACTCAACCGCTTCTGGATCTGTGAGAACAAATTATTTCTTGCATAGAGATCGACTGTATGGGCATTTACTAGATATATCACCTTTCAGAGAAAGGATGGATCCAGAGGCTACCTGGCCCGATACAGACTCTGTCTACCGAAATAAAATTGTAATCACTGTAATAGATCCCGATGATAAATTTTGCTCCGATACCATGTAGAAATTTGCTGAATAATGAATATTTATCCACCGAGATTAACCTGATCATACACAAATTCGATTTGCTGCACAACACATAATCTCTTCTACAAATTAATCATCACATGCGGAAAATAAAACAAGCGGCAGAACATCAATTCACACACATAGAACACATCATGTATGGGGAAAGCTTATAGCTGAAAACACCCAGCTATATGTATCATATAATGGATGAGAAACATGTAAATTTACACAATAAAATACTCCTCACAAGTACTCAGTACTGTCTCCAAAAGCTACACACAAAACTAGCTCAGTTTGAACCGATCACGGGTTCAAAACTCCTCCACTAGCTGCCTGCCTCTACTGCGCAATCCAAAAGGAGAGAATGGGCTGAACCAATTCGAATTCCTCTTTCTTGAACAACGCAATCATCATTGGCATACTCATCCCACTGATTGTGCAAATCTCATGCACAACTAATGTACAACTGTCGGCTCTTTCACCTATCTCTTGCACCAGTCTGCACTGAACTGTACATGCACTGAGTTAACTGATGTGTTCTTTTAGTTGAATAATGAGTTAATAATTAGTGAATTAAATAATATTTAATTCACACCACTCATCTCTAGTGTAATAGCATTTAAACTAATTACAACTAGTTCAACTAGTTAACCGGAACACAATCTCCATTAACTCCTCAATCAACTCCACCAAAACTCTGCCACATGAGTCTAACTGAAGTCAACCATGCAAAATCTCAACTAACCCATAGGAAATTTGAATTTCCTTCTGTCAGCTGCATGTGCCACATCCGTAGCTCGAACTGAAGTGCTCCAAGAGGATAAGATAATGTTTTTAGTCCGAATATTATTAAGAGCAAATAATATTCGACTGTTCTATTTTTAGCTAGGCAGTCTAAAAATAGACTTCGACCTAAATGTCTAAAAATAGATGTCCATCTATTTTTACCAACTCGACCAATCATCCAAGAATAGCATACTGCAACTCCTAGACCATGCTCCATATGTCTAAAAATAGACATAATCTAAAAATAGACTTTTCGACAAAAATCACATGTGTGGTCCCCACCTAGTTTAGGTGATCACTTTCCAACTAGGATCAGGAAAGATGTTTCAGGAGGCCTCCTTCACTATTTATTGTTGCCATTTTCAACACACTAATTTGAGCACAAAATTTTGGCGCCATTGCCGGGGAAGTGTAGCTAGGTAGCCTTGTTTCTTACCACCCAAAAACAATGATATGCGTAGAGAAAGAGACTCAAGGGTTGATTCACAAGAAGCAGAAGCGTGATTCCTAGAACACCACTTGTTTCACTAAGACCTAGAGCTAGCACAACTCCAACTCAAACCCACATTCCATCCTTTACTGATCCTAGACTTCTAGAGAACTTAAGATCAGATATTCCATTAGAAAGACCTTTTACTTTACCCACTGAGCCTGTCTTAGAAGAAGATTCAGGAACCCCTGCTAGGGACATAAAATTTTCAACTTCTACAGAAGAATCAACTATGGCAGAAGAAGGGGGAGGAGGATTTTTTAATGGAGAACACACACTATTTTGAGGGGGTAGAGGTAGAGGTAGGGGAGAAGGAGGTAGAGGTGCAGAAGGAGAAGGAGGCAGAGGAAGAGGAAGAAGAGAAATGGGAAGCTCTTTTGGGTTTCCTATAGTAGATGAAGAAACTAATACAACTATGAAAAACATTTCACCCTCTGTCCTTCCAAACTTTTATGGAATTAAAACTAAAGACCCTGAAACCTTCCTATTTGAATTTGAAGTCCTATGTAGAACCTATGACTACTTACAAGATGCTCAAAAACTTAAATTATTTCCTTCAACATTGAAAGGAGCAGCATTGAAGTGGTTTATGAGTTTGATCAACAGTTCTATTAGGACATGGGAAGACATGAAACAAGCATTTCTAGAGAGGTATTTGGATTACTGTATGCCAGTCAACCATAAGGAAGAAGTGTTTAAAATGTTGCAAAAAGAAGATGAAAATCTGGAAGATTTGTTGGAGAGATTTAACTACAACATCAAAAGAGAAAAAATGGAAAACTTAGACCAAGACACTTTGAAAGCTATCTTGTTGAAAACAATTAGGGATGAATGGTTAGATATCCTTAACATGATGGGAAAAGGGGATATATCTCAGCTCACATTACCTGAGATAGCTGAATGATGTATCAACCTTTCAAGAGGGAAATCTAAAACTGTGAAAGGACCAAGAGACCCTGCTCTTGCAAGGGCAAGTAAGTCTGCTTCTGGGATAGTAAGTAGGCAAGAAATATGACATATGCTTGATGAATTCAAATCTGATATCTTGGGGAGTCTTAGTGAACAGATAGACACCCTTAAGTTACAAAACAAGCAAAAAGATGAATCTGATGCCTTAGCAATATTTTGTCCCAAATGTAGAAAGAAACATGCCTTGAGAGAGTGCCCTTTGGATGCCAAAGTTGTGGAGACTTGTGTAATTTGTCTAGAAAAACATGAGACCAAGAGTTGTCCTTCACTTCCTGGTCTTAAAGTTGTCTTTCAAGAAGATATTCCTACAAGTTCCACAGAATCTCTCAACTTTGTTTCCAGGATGCCTTGGCAAGGACCTCAAACACAAGGATTTCATGATCAGTTGTATAATCAACCCCCACTAAATTGGAATTCTTGGCAGCAACCTTGGCCCCAATTTCAAAATCAATCACAAACTTGGATGCAAGGAGCACAAAATCGCTATGGAAGATACTCTCAGTATTACCAATATCCACCATCCTATCCACCATATCCACATTTCCCTCCTCAACAAAATTTTCAACAAAATCCTCAACAAAATTCTCAAAATCCACAACATCAAAATCAACCACTTCCATTACCATTTCCTCAGAAAACAAATCATTTTCCTGCCCAACCCATACCAAACCCCAACAATAAAAATCCTCAGAACACATACATGATATAAGGCCAACAGTTTCCAACTTATTTGATCACTCCTTTAGACCTTAGTGATGTTCAACTTAGGTCTGGAAGAATACTTGAAAAGAGGAAACCTTCTGTAATCATACAAGAGCAAGACAATTATGAGGAAGATTCTCTACGAGTAAATAAAAGTCTTTAAGAGAACACAACTTTCCAAGACCCAAACATTGAAAAATCAAAACAAAAAGAACCAATAATTTCAACTCCTATATTAGAGCAGCCATCAACATCCACTTCCACACCTCCCTTTCCAGAAAGATTACAAATTGATAGGGGTGTAGAAAAACAAATTATGGTGCCTAATTATGATTTCCTAGATGAGCTGAGAAATGTTTGTATTAAGATCCCCTTATTGCAAGCCATCAAGGAAATCCCAATCTTAGCAAAGACAATAAAGGAGTTGAGCATGAAGAAAACAGGAAAAAGAATAAGAGAGATAAAGAAAATTCAACTGGCAGGAAAAATAGCAGATATCATGATGGGTAAGATTGCTATTCCAAAGTATCTAGACCCAGGAAATCCAGTTGTTAAAATTCACATCAATGGAATTGAGATCCAAAACACACTTATTGATTTAGAGCATCAATCAATATTATGAGTAGACAAATCATGGATAAACTGAAACTTCCTAATCTTCTTTTTACACCCACATTATTACAATTAGCAGACAGATCTGTGATCAAACCTGATGGGGTAATAGAAGACATTCCAATGTCCCTAGATTCTTGGGAGTATCCTGTGGATTTTATGATCCTAACTCCTAAGAATAATCTAGGAGGACACCCTGTTATATTAGGAAGACCTTGGTTAGCTACAGCTAATGCTTTCATTAGTTGTAGATCCGGTGATATGTACATCTCTGATGGTAGTTCAACCAAAAAATTTACCTTGTATCCTCCAGCAAGAACAATTACATAATTAGATGATACTCAATGGATAGAGGATGAAGAAGACTTACAACCTCTCTTCACAATTTCAGAAACTAGTGAAGATGTTCTTCTCTTTCACAATAAAAGTTGGTCTGAATATAGAGACACCTGGAAGCCAACTTGGCAGTTGGGGAATACCAAAGTATTGGATGCAAACCTGTAGCCACATACGGATATTCAGCACTTAGTACCAGAAATACGGGTGTATCCCAAAGGAAGTAAGTGGATACACTATATGGTCTATTCAAGAAGCATGATGGATGCCCATATTGCTGAAGAAAGTCTTTCAAATGAATTTCATGATATAAGTATGATATGAACACAAGGAAGTGACAGAAGCTGAGTATATCACCGATAATTTTGTATCAACAGAACAAGAGATCCCGCGTGGACAGTCGGCAGTGCTATATGGCCAGGTAATAATCCCTCATTAATATTTCCTGACACTGTTTATGACTTTGCAAAATATAAAAAGTTATGGTGGGACATTTTAAATATTGATGGAAAAGGAGAGACCCATTACACCAAAATCAAATTTGGACCCACTTGGATAATGCAGATGAACCACCAATGTGACTGGTTAAAAACCTGGTGGAATGACTATGTACTGTTTCACTGGTTTAAGAAGGTTAGTACTCAAATCTAATCTCTTTATTGAAAAATGGATCCATCTAGAAGATCAATTTCATTCCGAGAGTTAGAGGATAAAGACCAAGCTGAGCAAAACCCCCTCAGAGATATGTTTGCTAATTCATCTAGTCGAGTTTTAAATTCTACTGAATTAGAGTTTGTAGAAAGTCAGCCATCAGCACGATGGAAGTTACCTGTAATAAATGCATCCAATGTATATTCTAACTTAAAGCCTTTCATCTGATTGCTGCTACCAGAGTCTCAATAAAAGAGATTGTTAGTCAAATCCAAGAAAATTCTGAGAGTATCCAATCTATTCCTCTTTTAGATCCAAAAACCCTTCAAGCCGAAGCAAAGAGGTTGAAAACCAAATACATCCATTTGGGTTGTATTCGGGTTGGGATAAGTGCTCTAACACATAGAGGACTGAATACATTTGTATTAGCCACAGTCAGAGATTTAACACATAATAAGTATACAGATTCATTGATAGGAGGGATAGTAGCTCCTTTATCAGATGGTCTAGTATATTTTGACTGCTACCCAAAATTTTCTGTGTATGTATTTGATAAGTACATAAAGGACATTCTGCAATTACAAATCCAGACCTTTGGATTCGATATGAGAAATAATAGAAGTAATATTTCTATTCAAACTAGAGGATGTTTCAGGCACACTAATACTTTATATCCTACTATCCTTCATGCTCCCAGTCAAGACTCTAAAGCCAGTGTGGTTGTTCTAATAGATTCTAAAAATTAGAAGATAGAACACCAGGTTATTAAATGGGAAGATCTGAGTTTTCCTGAACACTGGGTAGTAAATAATCCTAAACCCCCTGGTATGTAGAAGATCACATCAGCCAATGTAAGAGAAGAAATATCGTCTACTATCATATCCTTCCCAAGAAGATCCACCATTGATCGAAGAAGGATAGATACTCTCTGCAAAATTTCTCCTCTGTACAAAAATCTTGAAGTTGTTGATACCGCCAGTTCTTCACAGGCCACTGTAAATTGCCACCATGTTGATTTGTTTGAGTTTGCACAATTAGTCAATTTTAACTCTATTGAAGTTATTTTCCCAAGTTGTAAATCTGCTGTCAATCTAAGTCAACTTGCTGAAATGGTCATCCATTATAACCATCATCCTAGGACAGGAGAAGCTCCACCTACTACATCAGTCAATCCTTGTCCAAATCCAAAATGTTCAGACATCCCATTCCCACATGAGTCTGACCATGTGATGATGATGCATAGCTTTCCTTTACTTGAAAATGAAGACCCTAGGCTGACAGATATATTTAGCAAGATGAGACCTCCTGGTATGCCCAAATATGGTCTTGGATATTTGGAACAATTGAATAATTTGATTCTAAGTAGCATATTTAAAGAAGTTCCTACTGATTGCAAAAAGAAATCTATCCCAGAGATGCATAAGTTTTTCTCAGTCATTGATGGGTGTCCCAAACATAAGATAGATACCTATTGGATGAAAGCTATGTTGAATTGGGATCTTAATACACACCCTGAGGCTGAAGCTTTTGACAAAAGCACCAGCAGAGAAGAAAAAATAAGGCTAGATTCCAAATGGAAGGAGTATATAAACTTCAATGATGAATGGATATCTTTTTACTCATGGAAAAAGATATCTGAAGCAGAGGCTGTCTTGATGACAGACACAACCACTCCTTCTACCACACAACATTCATGGACTACTATGGATGGCAGTAAGGTTGAGACCAGCACAACCTTTCCTCCCTTTAAAGGAATAATGTAGGAGAAGCACAAAGTTCAGCCAAAGCTATTCCTTTAGTAATCAAAGATGAAAATTCCCTAGGCATTGATGGGAGAATTCAAAAGGCTAGTGAGCAATTGAATTGGACTAACACTGCTATAAAAGGCCTAGATATGAATGTTGCTAAAGCTGCCAAAGTGAAAGATGATTTTGATAGTCTTACAGTTTCAGTTTCTGATGTAAATAACTGTTTGAATAGTATTCAATTTGTAACTTCATCTATGAGAAGTTATTCCAGAGAATCCTTGGAAAAGGTTGAGGCTTTATAAGCCAAGGTTGAAAGAGAATTTCATTCAACCCAAGGATCAATAGAAAAGCTCTCTGTATAGTTAGATAGAGCTCAAATAAAGACTGCTGAAAAACCAGTCCCAGCTTCATTCCTTTATAAAAGGAATATTCAAATTCAACATCCTGTCAAGCCAGTTGACAGATTTCCACATCTTCTCCCCAGAGAAGAAGCCAAGGACAGTAAAGAAGAAGAAATTTATGAAAGATTGAAAATATCTTCTTTAATCAAAGAAAAAGATGAAGAGTCTCCCTCAGGACCAGAGACTAGTTTATTTCCAATATATGAACCGTTGGAAAGTCAATATACAAGATATCCTAATCTTGATATTAAAGGGAAAGCTCCAGAAGCATACACATTCCATCCAGATGTCCATAGAAAATGGAATGTAGACAATCTGGCAGTAAACCAGATTAGAGAAGTAATTGATTTAATGTTTGTTGAAAATATGATGATGTGCTTAAGGGGTAAATCTGAAGTAGAGGCCTTTAAAACTCTAATTCAATGTTTTACTGGAATTCTAGAAAAATGGTGGGAGATTGAATCATCCCTAGGATTCATAAATAAAATGGAAAGTGAAGTATTGAAAGATGAACAAGGTGATATTGTTTTTAATCCTGATGGCACTCCTCAGAGTAACATGATCGGTGCTTTGACTTCCATGATTCTGGAACACTGGTGTGGTTCAGAAATAGAGATAGCTGATAAAAATGAAATGATTCTTATGAATTTTAAATGTCATAAGCTATCTCAGTATGAAGACTTTCATAGAGATTGGAAACACAGGATATTTTTGGTAAAAGACCCTAAAAAATTGCTCTAGAAACAAGTGTATCTTGCCGCCCTTCCATCTAAATTTGTTGATTTGCTTAAACAGCATGATACATTCCAGTTTCCATTTGAGTCATACACATGGGGAGAAATATATACAATCATCACCAAGACAATGGTTGGATTATGTACCAATATGAAGGTGAATAATTCTCTGCAGAAAATGTCTAGATTGCCTGACCAAAAATATATTTGTCACAAATATGGTATTTCGTTAGATGACCCAATTGTCAAAAGAAGAAAGGCAAAGAAGCAGGAAAAGAAAGCATAAAAGCAGAACAAGAAATATCCAGCCAGATACAACAGAAGTAGAAAGGGTCCACAGAGAAAGAAGGGATATTATAAATATGTCCCAAAGACCCATTATTATCATCCAGTTGATATCCACCTGCGTTCTCTTAAGCAAGATAAATGGGATAAATTGACCTGTTGGTTATGCGGAAAACCAGGTCATACATCTTCAAAGTGCCCAGAAGCACTTGAATCAAGAAATAACAGAGGAAGGAAATCTCAAGCTGCAAATAAAGGCAAGAAAGTTGTTAAAGTAGAATCACAGACAATTTGCTTGCGATGTGGTTCTAAAAATCATCGAGCTGAAAACTTCCCAAATATAACATTCAGAGATCACCTCCAGCAGTTTCAAGAAGAAGACTCCTCTGATTCTCAAAGTTCCTATTCCTCTTCAGAGTCCGAAGAAGAATATCATGTTCAAGCCACATGTTTCTGTTTAGATTATGACAAATGTTCTGTTGAGAATGCAGCAAGATGATGGAGCTTAGTGAAATGAAGTCGCCTTCACTAAGTGGGCCCGCAGGCAAATTTCTGGCGCAAAGTCTATTTTTAGACTATGTCTATTTTTAGACATACGGAGCATAATTTGGGAATTCTACTTGGAGATTCTTGATGGATGCGACATGTCGGTAAAAATAGATGAGACCCTATTTTTTAGGACCCAGGCTATTTTTAGACTGATCTCCTAAAAATATGGAAGTCAAATATTATTTACCCTTAATAATATTTTGACTATAAACAGCAGTTTACTCTCTTGGCGCACTTCGGTTTGAGTCATGGAGGTGGCTCATGCAACTGACACAAGGAATCACGTGGTTCCTAGGGTTTGATGGCATCTTGCATGGTTTACTTCAGTTAGACTTCAGTGGCAGAAGTTTTGGAGGAGTTAACGGGACAAATAGTGGAGTTGTGTTCTATTTATTTTAGTTGAACTAGTTAGGATTAGTTAAACTAACTAATCAACTAGATATGAGTGGAGTAAATTAAATAATATTTAATTTACTAAATATTAACTCATTAGTCAACTCAAGAACACTTCAGTTCACTACAGTGCATGATCAGTTCAGTGAAGACCAGTGAAAGAGATAGATGAAAGGGTAGAGTTAGCTATCGGTTGTAACTATACTGTTGCTATTTGCAACACATAGATAGGTGGAGTAAGCTATGAGTATTGCAAAGTTTAGGCTGGTGGTTTATCTATATAAGGAGGCCATCACCTAGCATTAAAATACGCAATCAAGGTTGGCTATCAAGTGGCTAAGGATTGGAGCAAGTGATTTGCTAGGTCTAGCTTGATAGTGTGTAGCATGGGAGGTAGTGCATGAGAGCTTGTGAAGAGTTTTTGTACTATGATTGTTACATGATTTCTCCATTATAATATACACAATAGCTGCGGGGTTTTCAGCTATAGGCTTTCCCCATACATACTGAGTTAATGTGTGATTGATTTGATGTGCGATTGCTTCGATATTATTTCCGCATGTGACAATTAATTGTAGAAGAGGGTTATGTGTTATGCATGCAATTCGAAATTGATGTATGATCGGGTTAATCTTCATTGAATAAGTGATTTATTCAGCTAATTTCTACATGTTCTTGTCAATCTGAACCAAGTAATTTAGACAGTGACTCTTCTGATCTTGAAGTATCGAAGCTGTCCCAGCAGTTCAAAGAAAAGGTTCTTATGGCCCAAACTGCTGAAGATGCAGAATTAAAAATTCTGTCACAAATTCGAGCACTTGATGAAGGAGATATGAAAGAAAAGCTTCTTGAAGCCTTTTTATCTCAAGTGCATAGTACCAAGAAGATTTCGTCTTCACAGCCAAAGTTCATTGATGCTTCTTTTGAACGAAACACTAAAGCCTTCCAGCGGAGTCAACTGCAGAGCAAAGTGAGACAACTCACTTTGGGGGAGGTATGTAGAGAGATTGACACTTTAAAATCTGAAATTTCTATTTTAAAAGAAAAAGTTTCTTCATTAGAAAAAGGCAAATTTCATGAAGAAGAAGAAGACAATTATTTTGAACCTAAGAATACAAATTTTTGAAGGAAAGAAAGATAAAGATATTGGTTTTAGAGAAATAAGATTGCTAACAATCCAGTATCAGCATCATCATGTTTTATTGAATATTTTTATTCAAGGACAAATGTTTTCTCTGAAAACATTAATAGATTCAGGAGCTGATATAAGTGTCCTGAATGAGAAAATAATCCCATCCAAATACTGGATCAAAGCTCGAAGAAAATTTGTTGGATTGGGAAACAAAGAATTACAGTATGAGGTTCTCGACGAGAGTATTTGTTTTGATAAAGCTTAAATTTGCAATTTCAGATATTCCTATTGATTGCATTTTAGGCAATGTTTTTCTAGCAATAGTAGAACCTCATGGATCAGCCAGACTTAAAGATAATAAGGCTGGTTACTTTATTACTGTGCCAAGTACAGATGGGAAATCAAAGAAGATTAAGCTTCCTTATATTTCTACTCCTAGACTATCCAACAACAATTAGACTTGGCCAAAAAAAAACTTGAATATCTCAAAGATCTAAAGGAGACATTGATAATTGAAGAACAATTAGAATCTCCTGATGTTCAAAGACAAATCTTTGCTCTAAAACAAAGAATTGAAACAGAATGTTGTGCAGAAGAACCAAATGCCTTTTGGCACAGGAAACAACACTCTGTAGAATTACCTTATAAATCTGATTATGAAGGAAGACCATGCAAGAGTAAGGCAATCCCAATGAGCAGAGAATACAGAGAATTATGCAGCAAAGAAATTGATGATTTGCTGAAAAGAAAACTGATAAGGGAGTCAGACAGTCCTTGGAACTGTTATGGCTTCTGTTGTCGTTCCTAGAGACAGCCTAGAGTTGTGATAGACCAGTGCCTAGGACATCTTATATAGCAAGGAGAATATGGTATAACAGAGGGAGTTATCAATAACAAGCTCTCATGCTATCTCTTGTAAAACAAGGAAAATTAATCTGAATGGGACCAAGACCTTCAGAAACTGACACAGAGAAAGGGATATTGCAGAGGCAACATGCAAAACTCCAATATAAAAGCAACAGACAATTCAGAGACAACTTACTGTAAAGAGGGCCAATTCAGAAATACCTCACAGAAATAAGTTATCAGAAGGTGTATGTAGTGAATGAAATATTGAGAAGATACTAGTTAACATTGAGCTGATATCCAGATACACAATACCACCATGCATGGGCTTACCAATCTAAGAATCCATACATGATAATAGCATTTTAAAAACACCCTCCCAATGAAACTAATATAGCAAAAACATGGTTTAGATGAATAGTGGAACAGAATATCATGCATGAGCCATATTTAAAGCGCTTGACTAATTCGAGTATGGGTATCAACTAGGATAAATCCATACCAAAAATCAGTGAGCCACTCGCATTCCAAAACATGATACAAGAAATATGGATGAAATGAAATGATCTATTTAAATAACACATAAGATAAAGCTACAGACTGTGAAATACCAAAGACCAGAATCCTCTTTAACAGATGGAACTCCTCCTCACTGAGACCCTATGGGCTCTGAGCCTTCATACAAGAGTTCTAGAAAATGCATACAAAAAGCCTTTCACTGCATAATTTTCTGATAAAATCTGGAACCTTAAATCATCTGTTCTTTGGGAGCTTTATAGGAGAACAAGAAAACTCGAAAAAGGGAGTAGGTGATGAACATTTAATTATCTCATTAAAACAAAATGGCAGAGACTTGCACGCCCATACTACTCGATGACTTTGTAATGCTGTTTGTACTCTGTGGCCTGCTAACTGAAATAAATGCACTGGGTAGAAATTTCTCCAGGAACACGGCAAAGCAGTAAAATCACATAAACATTCCGTCCTTTCCTGAAAGAAAATGGTGCTGAAAAGAAAGCCTTGAGGTATTTTATCTGCGAGGGGTACCTTCTGCCTTCTAACTCTGAATTATGGCTTAAGATCTTTAGTGCTGAACGTTGAATTCTTGATCCTTCACTGATATTTCTTTGCTGCTCCATTATTGTCTCCATCTACGCAACCTGGGCTTTGAATGACTCTGGAGGGTTTGACAGATTTTAACCCTGCTGCTTTAATGGAAGTCTTGTCGGCATATCTTCCTGGGCCTTTCTTCATAATTTCAACTCCTGGAAATGGTCCTTTGATGTGTCCTCTATCACAGTAATAGAGACTGTGAATCATGATAGTTTTTCGCCGCTGTAAACCTGCAAAACCCACAAACTCGTTAAGAAAAAAAATGCATGGGGACGAAGATGCAGTGGGGATGGCTGTGTAGCAACATGGCATGATGAAATGGTGGAATAGTGCGAGGCGATGGTGAAAAGTGCAGAGAAATGGCAGAGAAATGTTTTGGCAAAGGTTGGAGGAATGTATGAAATTTAACATAGACAGTGGACGTTTGACCTTTGAATAGGAATATGTAGGGGAGACGGACGAATGTACGATGGGAGCACGTGGAATGATGACGTGGAGATACGGGGTCAATGGCGTGGCGTGGGTTAAATTTAGATCGTTCGATCTCAGGAGGAGATCAACGGTGGAAAATGTATCGGAGGGAAATGAGACAGTGGGCCAGGGGCGCTATTGGCTTGGATTAACTTCCGCACATCTTCGGAGTGCGATGACCATTGGATGAAGAGCCCCAGATCGAACGGTGGATATGAATATCGTGCCGCGTCAAATTCCGAACAATAACACGCGATGGAGAGCGGTTTTTGAGTCGTACACGGGGACACGTAACGCACGATGTATGGAATCGCTCCGAATTGAGAAATACTGCCTGCCTCCGAAAGGCGGTGTGATAGAAACCGGGCGATTTTTTCACAGTGAGCGGGTGTGGGGACCACCGGGATAGATAGACTCAGGGCTGTTGATTTTACAGTTTGATCGGACGGTAGTCAGGCGGGTTACGGGCGCGATGGAGATGAACGAACGCCGTCCGATCTGTATAGATTGACGGCTCAAAATGCGCCCGAAATACATTTGATAAGCGCCTTTTGGGTTGGCGCCTGGTTTAGCGCCCGAGTTACGTGGAGGAAAAGATTTAAAGGGCTAGGGATGAAGGGGCTAGGCCTTATATATTTTTCAAACGTGGAATTTTGGCGTTTTATAATGCAATGTGGGGATATAGGAAGGTAATGATAAGCAGAAAAAATATTTCTCAGGGCAAACCGAGGGGGTCTAAAAAGGTTTAAGCAGGATTGCTTGCCAAAAATTTAATGGGAGGTTGACATTATCAACAGCTTCTATGTAAATAAGAGATCAGAACAGATCAGAGGAATTCCTAGACTTCTTATAAATTACAAGCCTTTGAATACTGTTCTTGCTGATAACACATATCCAATTCCACACAAGAGTGAGCTCTTGGCCAGAATTGCAGGAGCTAAGATATTTTCAAAGTTCGACATGAAGTCTGGTTTTTGGCAAGTGGCTATCAAGGAAGAGGACAAGTTTAAAACAACATTCAACGTCCCTGTAGGTCACTATGAGTGGAATGTGATGCCTTTTGGTTTAAAGCATGCACCATCAAAATTACAAATGGTGATGGATTCTATTTTCATACCATATTTCAAATGGTTAATTGTGTATATAGATGATATTTTGATCTTTTCAAAGAATTTACATGATCATTTCAATTATGTAAATATTTTTCTGAGAGTTGTGAAAAACAATGGCCTAGTTCTCAATAAAAAGAAGATCGAAATGTTTCAGACTTCTATCAAATTATTAGGCCACACTATCAAAGAAGGACAAATTTCTTTGCAGAAGCATGCTTTAGAGTTTGCAGACAGATTTCCTGATATCATTCTGGATAAAACTCAACTGCAAAAATTTCTTGGGTGCCTAAATTATGTAAGCAGATTTTACCAAGATTGTGCAACAGACAGGGCCATCCTAAATCAAAGGCTCAGGAAAAATCTTAAGCCATGGACTGAAGCACATACAAATGCAGTCAGAAATATCAAATCAAAGGTAAAACATCTTCCTATCCTTTATGTTGCAGATGATGATGCAGACAAAATTGTTGAGAGTGATGCTAGCAATGAAGGTTGGGGAGGTGTCCTCAAACAAAAGAAAGATGGCATAGAACAAGTGGTTCAGTTTGCATCAGGTAAGTGGAGCCCAACAGAGAAAAATTACTCCACTATTGAAAAAGAAGTCAAAGCTGCATGGAACTCAGTGGATAAATTTGAAATCCATTTAGTTAATAAACATTTCACTTTGAGGACTGATGCATTTGCAATGAAGAAAGTCTTGACCAAAGATATCAGAAAAGCTGGAGAAGCTAAGTTTGCTAGATGGCAAGCTCTATTTGCTAATTTTGACTTTGATGTAGAACATATCAAAGGTGAAGAAAATAGTCTCCCAGACTTTCTAAGTAGAGAATACATTCAAGACAATACCCAAGATGATCAAGTCATGATAATTGTTACTGAATGGGATCCTAATCAGCAGCAAGAAGTGCTAAGATCCATATCAAACAATAAAAGTTGTTCTGAATATAGAGACACCTGGAAGCCAACTTGGCAGTTGGGGAATACCAAAGTATTGGATGCAAACTTGCAGCCACATACGGATATTCAACACTTAGTACTAGAAATATGGGTGTATCCCAAAGGAAGTAAGTGGATACACGATATGGTCTATTCAAGAAGCATGATGGATGCCCATATTGCTGATGAAAGTATTTCAAATGACTTTCTTGATATAAGTATGATATGGACACAAGGAAGCGACAGAAGCCGAGTATATCACCGATAATTTTGTATCAACAGAACAAGAGATCTCGCATGGACAGTCGGCAGTGCTATATGGCCAGGTAATAATACCTCATTAATATTTCCTGACACTGTTTATGACTTTGCAGGATATAAAAAGTTATGGTGGGACATTTTAAATGTCGATGGAAAAGGAGAGACCCATTACAGCAAAATCAAATTTGGACCCACTTGGATAATGCAGATGAACCGCCAATGTGACTGGTTAAAAACCTGGTGGAATGACTATGGAGTCAATAAAACTGCAATAGATCCAGTCTATTATGAATCATTTAACCAAAGTCTTTGTAATTGGTGTAATGAAAGAAACATTGAATGTTTTCATCCTGCACATAAAAATGTAGAAGAATTCCTAATGGCAGGAGATGGTGATCTACTCTATAGGTACATGTCATGCCATTATGAATGGTTAGTCATGACCAAAATTAAGCACCAAATCATACTTGGCAAACCTATGATTGTAAGGCGTATTTATACTAAAGCTTGGGATGAAAATGTCTACAAAAGACTCAGGTTTCCTCGTATTTCTTTCCTCGAAGAAACAAATCATGAAATAAGAATCACTTAGTGGTTTTCGTGGATTCCCTGAAAAATATCCACAATGTAATAATGATGTCTAGTCACAGACTGACAGTGATCAGTTTTCCCGTGGGCTTTCCGGTAAAAAACTTCCATGGGGAAAACTAGGCACTGTCAGTTTGTGACTAGACATCATTATTACATTGTGGAGATTTTTCAGGGAATCCACGAAAACCACTAAGTGATTCTTATTTCATGATTTGTTTCTTCAAGGATAGAAATACCAGGAAACCTGAGTCTTTTGTAGACATTTTCATCCCAGGCTTTGGTATAAATACGCCTTACAATAATAGGTTTTCCAAGTATGATTTCGTGCTTAATTTTTGTCATGACTAACCATTCATAATGGCGTGACATGTACCTATAGAGTAGATCACCATCTCCTGCCATTAGGAATTCCTCTACATTTTTATGTGCAGGATGAAAACATTCAATGTTTCTTTCATTACACCAATTACAAAGACTTTGGTTAAATGATTCATAATAGACTGGATCTATTGCAGTTTTATTGACTCCATAGTCATTCCACCAGGTTTTTAACCAGTCACATTGGTGGTTCATCTGCATTATCCAAGTGAGTCCAAATTTGATTTTGGTGTAATGGGTCTCTCCTTTGCCACTGACATTTAAAATGTCCCACCATAACTTTTTATATCCTGCAAAGTCATAAATAGTGTCAGGAAATATTAATGAGGGATTATTACCTGGCCATATAGCACTACCGACTGTCCACGCGGGATCTCTTGTTCTGTTGATACAAAAGTATCGGTGATATACTCGGCTTCTGTCACTTCCTTGTGTCCATATCATACTTATATCATGAAAGTCATTTGAAAGACTTTCTTCAACAATATGGGCATCCATCATGCTTCTTGAATAGACCATATCGTGTATCCACTTACTTCCTTTGGGATACACCCGTATTTCTGGTACTAAGTGCTGAATATCCGTACGTGGCTGCAGGTTTGCATCCAATACTTTGGTATTCCGCAATTTCCAAGTTGGCTTCCAGGTGTCTCTATATTTAGACCAAATTTTATTGTTTGATATGGATCATATCACTTCTTGCTGCTGATTAGGATCCCATTCAGTAATAATTATCATGACTTGAGCATCTTGGGTACTGTCTTGAATGTATTCTCTACTTAGAAAGTCTGGGAGACTATTTTATTCACCTTTGATATGTTCTACATCAAAGTCAAAATTAGCAAATAGAGCTTGCCATCTAGCAAACTTAGCTTATCCAGCTTTTCTGATATCTTTGGTCAAGACTTTCTTCATTGCAGATGCATCAGTCCTCAAAGTGAAATGTTTATTAACTAAGTGGATTTCAAATTTATCCACTGAGTTCCATGCAACTTTGACTTATTTTTCAATAGTGGAGTAATTTTTCTCTACTGGGCTCCACTTACCTGATGCAAACTGAACCACTTGTTCTATGCCATCTTTCTTCTGTTTGAGGACACCTCCCAACCTTCATTGCTAGCATCACTCTCAACAATTTTGTCAGCATCATCATCTGCAACATAAAGGATAGGAAGATGTTTTACCTTTGATTTGATATTTCTGACTGCATTTGTATGTGCTTCAGTCCATGGCTTAGGATTTTTCCTGAGCCTTTGATTTAGGATGGCCCTGTCTGTGGCACAATCTTGGTAAAAGCTGCTTACATAATTTAGGCACCCAAGAAATCTTTGCAGTTGAGTTTTATCCAGAATGATATCAGGAAATCTGTCTGCAAACTCTAAAGCATGCTTCTGCAAATAAATTTGTCCTTCTTTGATAGTGTGACCTAAGAATTTGATAGAAGTTTGAAACATTTCTATCTTCTTTTTATTGAGAACTAGGCCATTATTTTTCACAACTCTCAGAAAAATATTTACATGTTTGAAATGATCATGTAAATTCTTTGAAAAGATCAAAATATCATCTATATACACAATTAACCATTTGAAATATGGTTTGAAAGTAGAATCCATCACCTTTTGGAATTTTGATGGCGCATGCTTTAAACCAAAAGGCAACACATTCCACTCATAGTGACCTGCAGGGACGCTGAATGTTGTTTTAAACTTGTCCTCTTCTTTGATAGCCACTTGCCAGAAACCAGACTTCATGTCAAACTTTGAAAATATCTTAGCTCCTGCAATTCTAGCCAAGAGCTCACTCTTGTGTGGAATTGGATATGTGTTATTAGCAAGAAGAGTATTCAAAGGCATGTAATTTATAACAAGTCTAGGAATTCCTCTGATCTGTTCTAATCTCTTATTTACATAGAAGCCATAACAGTTCCAAGGACTGTCTGACTCCCTTATCAGTTTTCTTTTCAGCAAATCATCAATTTCTTTGCTGCATAATTCTCTGTATTCTCTGCTCATTGGGATTGCCTTACTCTTGCATGGTCTTCCTTCATAATCAGATTTATAAGGCAATTCTACAGAGTGTTGTTTCCTGTGCCAAAAGGCATTTGGTTCTTCTGCACAACATTCTATTTCAATTCTCTGTTTTAGAGCAGAGATCTGTCTTTGAACATTAGGAGATTCTAATTGTTCTTCAATTCTCAATGTCTCCTTTAGATCTTTGAGATCTTCAAGTTTGTTTTTGGCCAAGTCTAATTGTTGCATGGCCTGGACCATGGTGGATTGTCTGGGAGTAGAAATATAAGGAAGCTTAATCTTCTTTGATTTCCCATCTGTACTTGGCACAGTAATAAAGTAACCAGCCTTATTATCTTTTAGTCTGGCTGATCCATGAGGTTCTACTACTGCTAGAAAAACATTTCCTAAAATGCAATCAATAGGAATATCTGAAATTGAAAATTTAAGATTTATGCAATGTTTATCAAAACAAATACTCCCTTCCGGAACCTCCCCCAAAGTGAGTTGTCTCACTTTGCTCTGCAGTTGACTCCGCTGGAAGGCTTTAGTGTTTCGTTCAAAAGAAGCATCAATGAACTTTGGCTGTGAAGAAGAAGGCTTCTTGGTACTATGCACTTGAGATAAAAAGGCTTCAAGAAGCTTTTATTTCATATCTCCTTCATCAAGTGCTCGAATTTGTGATAGAATTTTTAATTCTACATCTTCAGCGGTTTGGGCCATAAGAACCTTTTCTTTGAACTGCCGGGACAACTTTGATACTTTAGCATCAGAAGAGCCACTGTCTGAAGTACTTGGTTCAGATTGACAAGAAAAGTTGTCAGAATCTGAACATAAACATGTGGCTTGAACATGATATTCTTCTTCAGACTCTGAAGAGGAATAGGAACTTTGAGAATCAGAGGAGTCTTCTTCTTGAAACTGCTGGAGGTGATCTCTGAATGTTATATTTGGGCAGTTTTCAGCTCGATGATTTTTAGAACCACATCGCAAGCAAAGTGTCTATGATTCTACTTTAACAACTTGCTTGCCTTTGGCTACAACTTGAGATTTCCTTCCTTTGTTCTTTCTTGATTCAAGTGCTTCTGGGCACTTTGAAGATGTATGACCTAGTTTTCTGCATAACCAACAGGTCAATTTATCCCATTTATCCTGCTTATGAGAACGTAGGTGGATATCAACTGGCTGATAATAATGGGTCTTTGGGACATATTTATAATATCCCTTCTTTCTCTGTGGACCCTTTCTACTTCTGCTATATCTGGCTGGATATTTCTTGTTCTGCTTTTGTGCTTTCTTTGCCTGCTTCTTTGCCTTTCTTCTTTTGACAATTGGGTTATCTAAAGAAAGACCATATTTGTGACAAATAGATTTTTGGTTAGGCAATCTAGACATTTTCTGCAGATAATTATTCTTCTTCATATTGGTACATAGTCCAACCATTGTCTTGGTGATGATTGTATATATTTCTCCCCATGTGTATGACTCAAATGGAAATTGGAATGTATCATGCTGTTTAAGCAAATCAACAAATTTAGATGGAAGGGCGGCAAGATACACTTGTTTCCAGAGCAAGTTTTGAGGGTCTTTTACAAAAAATATCCTTTGCTTCCAATCTCTATGAAAGTCTTCATACTGAGATAGCTTATGACATTTAATATTCATAAGAATCATTTCATTTTTATCAGCTATCTCTATTTCTGAACCACACCAGTGTTCCAGAATCATGGAAGTCAAAGCACCGATCATGTTACTCTGAGGAGTGCCATCAGGATTAAAAACAATATCACCTTGTTCATCTTTCAATACTTCACTTTCCATTTTCTTTATGAGTGCTGGGGATGATTCAATCTCCCACCATTTTGCCACAATGCCAGTAAAACATTGAATTAGAGTTTTACAGGCCTCTACTTCGGATTTACCCCTTAAGCACATCATCTTGTATTCAACAAACATTAAATCAATTACTTCTCTAATCTGGTTTACTGCCAGATTGTCTACATTCCATTCTCTGTGGGCATCTGGATGGAATGTGTATGCTTTTGGAGCTTTCCCTTTAATATCAGGAGCAGGATATCTTGTATATTGACTTTCCAACGGTTCATATATTGGAAATAAACTAGTCTCTGGTCTTGAGGGAGACTCTTCATCTTTTTCTTTGAGTAAAGAAGATATTTTCAATCTTTCAGAAATTTCTTCTTCTTTACTGTCCTTGGCTTCTTCTCTGGGGAGAAGATGTGGAAATCTGTCAACTGGCTTGACAGGATGTTGAATTTGAATATTCCTTTTATAAAGGAATGAAGCTGGGACTGGCTTTTCGGCAGTCTTTATTTGAGCTCTATCTAACTGTACAAAGAGCTTTTCTATTGATCCTTGGGTTGAATGAAATTCTCTTTCAACCTTGGCTTCTCTTTTCCAAGGATTCTCTGGAATAACTTCTCATAGATGAAGTTACAAACTGAATACTATTCAAAGAATTATTTACATCAGAAACTGAAACTGTAAGACTATCAAAATAATCTTTCACTTTGGCAGCTTTAGCAACATTCATATCTAGGCCTTTTATAGCAGTGTTAGTCCAATTCAATTGCTCACTAGCCTTTTGAATTCTCCCATCAATGCCCAGGGCATTTTCATCTTTGATTACTAAAGGAATAGCTTTGGCTGAACTTTGTGCTTCTCCTAACATTATTCCTTTAAAGGGAGGAAAGGTTGTGCTGGGCTCAACCTTACTGCCATCCATAACAGTCCATGAATGTTGTGTGGTAGAAGGAGTGGTTGTGTCTGTCATCAAGACAACTTCTGCTTCAGATATATTTTTCCATGAGTAAAAAGATATCCATTCATCATTGTAGTCTATATACTCCTTCCATTTGGAAGCTAGCCTTATTTTTTCTTCTTTGTTGGTGCTTTTGTCAAAAGCTTCAGCCTCAGGGTGTATATTAAGATCCCAATTCAACATAGCTTTCATCCAATAGGTATCTATCTTATGTTTGGGACACCCATCCATGACTGAGAAAAACTTATGCATCTCTGGGATAGATGGCTTTTTGCAATCAGCAGGAACTTCTTTAAATCTGCTACTTGGAATCAAATTATTCATTGATTGTTCCAAATATCCAAGACCATATTTGGGCATACCAGGAGGTCTCATCTTGCTAAATATCTTTGTCAGCCTAGGGTCTTCATTTTCAAGTAAAGGCATTTGAAAGAAGAATATTTTAACTTTTTATTTCACTTACAATGAAAGTGCACAAAACAATATTTATAAGGCACACAAAACAAAAAAAATAATTATTTAATAAATATTTAACAAATAATCATAAATTTTTATGACATAATCAAACCAAGTAAATAACACCTAGCGAGGACAAACATAATCACTTTCCAATCCATTCATCATGATTTAAATTAAAACCAGAAGAATCTAAAATACATAATCACACAAAAGTGGAAAAAGTTACATCCACAACCTTCCAATCACTTATATATATATATATATATATATATAACACTCAGTACAATTGACAGTTATGTCAGAATTGAAAAAAAGAAGCTAACAGCAACCAACATAATCACCTTCCAATCCATTCATCATGATTTAAATTAAAA
The DNA here is from genome assembly GCA_034641835.2 of Pinus albicaulis. Lineage (NCBI taxonomy): Eukaryota > Viridiplantae > Streptophyta > Pinopsida > Pinales > Pinaceae > Pinus > Pinus albicaulis. The sequence continues at coordinate 2,037,024,628 of CM076575.1, forward strand.
CCAGAAGAATCTAAAATACACAATCACACAAAAGTCACTTGTCAATTGACAGTTATGTAAGAAGTAGGGAGCCACCAATGAAACAGTAAAAAGGATTTTCGACTGGGCAGCATAATTTCCTACCAATCAGTCCATCATTATGTAGAAAGGGAGCCACTACTACTTGGGTGTTATGCCCAGCTTGGCATAAAAAGCATAGGAACCAGAAAGAAGAAACAATCACTCTGCAATCATGAATTTTCCTCCCAGTCAATGTTGAGATACGAGGAAACAAAGAGTTGTACTTAAAGATTCGAGGAAATAAATTTTGTAGGATTACAGGAAGTTGTTAATCTCAGACACCAACAACACAAGAAGTAAAAGAAAACTCAGATTGTAAGTAGCAGGCCACATAAGGATCACATGAACAAGGGAAGAAAAGAAAAAAACACAATCTTCAGAGTTGAAAGCTGCAATATGAATAACCAAAACCACAATCTTCAGAGTTGAAAGCTGCAATATGAATAACCAAAACCACAATCTTCAGAGTTGGAAGCTGCAACATTAATAAATTTCTACATATCTGTTCACAGAAGCTTAAATTGGCAATATGCAAAAGTCGAAAGTTGCAGCCAACAACTCTCTGGCACTCTTTTTCAATTGTGGATGCAACTATGGATTCATTTTTGAATGACCTTTCACCAGTTCGTGCAACGAGGGTAACGTTTATCGTTGTCTTCCTCACAACGCTCCGCTGGGGTTGGGCAACGTTGCAGAACTTTCGCGCTTTGCAGTGGTCAATCACAATATAAGGGCCACAACCACATGCATCTCAATGAATTGATAATCATTGTGTAGGAAATATTAAAATAGATATTTTTAAAAATTTATTTTTAAAATGGACATCATATCACAATTATGATATTTGTTTTTATTAAAAATAATGACAAATTTCATTTAAACAAAAATTAAATTAAATATCACATCACACAATTATGATATTTATTTTTATCAATGATAACAAATTTCATTTTAACAAAAATCAGGTTAAACATCATATCATTATTATTGATTTTCATTATAAATAATAATGAAAAGTTTTTATTTGAAAAAAATCCATTATATACACTAAGCAAGTATGTCACATTAAAAAAAAACACAAAACAACACCTCACTTACACATATATCCCAACCAATATTCCCTCTAAATGAGAGACCAAACAATCCATATCAACCACCACGTTATTAATCTTCAGATTCTACTCCCATGCTCTCCTTCTGAGAGAGAGCTCTGTTACAAAATTAACCACCCATGCTCTCCTTGTTAGAGAGTTTTTTTACAAAATTAACCAAAAGACTGATTCCTAGCCAAAAGGCTAAACTAGCATCTTAGCCAAAAGACTCATTCGGGGTCTTGTCCAAGGTAGCCTTTGTCATTTTACAACTTTTCATGAAGTGGAGTGAGCAAGGCTGCCCAAAATAATATGCAGGGGGAGTGATGTGTTCCATTGGAAAGTTGCACCTAAATTGCACCATGATAACGGGAAAATAATACCGCTGGCATGCATGAAGAACAACCTACAGGAGGTAACGCATCTAGTCACAGGGGCAACTGGTAGGATGGGAGGTCCTGTTAGTACCCTGCAGGGTGGCAGGCGCTGTCCTATTCACAAACCTTGTGAGCACATCAGCTGTCCAGTGAGCCAAGTAAGTGGTGTTGTGGCCGACTTGCATGTCCTTGTGAAACAGAAAGCATGGAATTCGGCCTCGCTCAGGATAGGGGCACTCAGGTCCCTCTGTGTCCCTGTACGTGCCCTCATGATTCATGCCCGACCAACTTGCAAGCCAATGATATATATACTGCCCAACGCCCGCTCCTTCCAGCCACCCCTTGGGAAACATCTCCATCACGCTACTCCCCTTTGACATGAACATCATATTTGTTAGCTGAGCCCCGTGAGCTGTAGCCAGAATGTCTGTTGTGCTCATCGCACTCACCTGCCAATGCCATCAAATTCAATCCATTACCTATAACCAAATTCAATCCATTACCTATAATCAAATTCTATAGAAACCATTGAAAGATTGCCAATGCCATCAAATTCAATCCATTACCTATAACCAAATTCAATCCATTACCTATAATCAAATTCTATAGAAACCATTGAAAGATTAAACTAGGAACAAAATTTGTAAGGTCAAGATTTAGAGTTTGTGAATGGATTTATGCAATCCAATCTAATAGATAAGGGTCATATCTCATGATATGATATGATAAGGATAAGGATATATTTATATTTAGTGGTAGCTACATATATATCTATCTTTAGTGACAATATATGTGAAGTAATAGTGACACTCTATGTGAAGATAAAGCACTCTCCATGGACAAAGAAAAAGCTTTTGACTTGGGGTTTCAATGTAGGGATAATGTACGGATAATTGGGATGTATAAATTAATTTTATGAAGTAATATTGTGGTAAAAAAGATTGGGTTTATATGTTGTTGTAGCCTATCAAATTTTCTTATTAATGTTAAGAAAGAAAGAAATAAATAAGTATGCAATTGCTAATTAATTTTCACAATCAATTTTGAAATAAAAAACAAAAGCATTTTATATATCAATTTTCCCAATTAATATTGAGATAAGGAGAAGAAAAAATTTATAACAAATTTTCTTAATATATTACAAATTTTTTTATCTAATAAAGTTAATTGTTTTATTAGATAGTATTAATTAATATTTATAATTAATATTAAGATAGATAAAGAAGCTATTTTACATAACCAGAAAGGTTTAAAATATAGTTATTGAATTGGAAATAAAAAAATTTCATCTTACATAACATTGATATAAATAGTGGTTTTGTATATTTTTCTAATTTAAATTTGAAAACTTCAAAAACAAATTTAGAAAAAAATAAAGAAATTATTCTTATTTAATTTACCATAGATTAAAATAAATTAAAAAATACCATTTAAAAGAAAAATATTTACTTTATACACTTAATTATTTAAAATTTGATTAAAAAAATTATAAAGAAAAAATGACAAGATCTTAATAATAGAATGATTTTCTATGAATATAAGATAAATATAAAGAAAAAATGACAAGATCTTAATAATAGAATGATTTTCTATGAATATACGATGAACTGAATAATTATTTTTATAAATAATAACAATGTTTAACCAAAAAAAAGCTTTTTCCAATATATAAAACATATAATTTGTTAATGTAAATTAAGTTCTTATCATCTAATGATACAAACATGAAAATGAAAAAATAGAAAGAAATTAAATTCTTCAAACTTATTTTTTAATGAAAATAAATTAGATATGAAATCTATGATGTTAAAATGTATAAACATATAAAATGTGTAAAATGACTTAACTTTATGTTAGAATAGATAAAGCAAGACACACAACACTCTGCAATCATGATATACTGAAACTCATCAATTGCTACAGAGAATTTTCCTCACAGTCAATGTTGAGATACGAGGAAATAAAGAGGTGTACTCACATATACGAGGATATAAATTTTGTAGTATTACAAGAAGTTGTTACTCTCAGACACCAACCACACAAAAAGTAAAAGAAAATCACAGAAAAGTTAAAACTCTAAACCAATCAACTGTAAGTAGCAGGCCACATAAGGATCACATGAACAAGGAAAAAAAATAAAAAAAACACAATCTTCAGAGTTGAAAGGTGCAATATGAATAACCGAAACCACAAACTTCAGAGTTGGAAGCTGCAATATCAATAAATTTCTACATACCTGTTCACAGAAGCTTAAATTGGCAATATGCAAAAGTCGAAAGTTGCAGCCAACAACTCTCTGGCACTCTTTTTCAATCGTGGCTGCAACTATGGATTCATTTTTGAATGACCTTTCACCAGTTCGTGCAACGAGGGTAACGTTTATCGTTGTCTTCCCCGCGGCGCTACGCTGGGGTTGGGCAACGTTGCAGAGCTTTCGCGCTTTGCAGCGAATCATGTCGAACAGGGCGATTCTCTTGTCGAGGGACATGTGGCCCAACCCTCTTCTGTAGACCACGGCCTTCTCGAAACAAACGGGGCGGTGCTGATCACCGTAGTCAAGCTTCTCGACCACGATGGCACGATCCAGAGCAGCGCGCAACACGTTCGAAATCCAGGATCCCATGGTCTCCACCAGCTCCCCGTTGTGATAAAGCACGAAACGATCTGGGGCAACGCACCGATCGTTGCCCATTCGCCACCCCGCAGAGACAACGAGCGCCGACATGCTGTGCCACGGGTTCACATAGTCATAGAAGTTGTCTGACACGAATGAGATTCCGGGGAGAAGAGTTGAGTTTGGGGGGAGGTATTTTGGCCAGGCGAAGCCATAAGAATTGAGGGTACCATTAGAGCGATCTCTGCCCTTAACACACAGAATTTTTCCATGAGATTTCTCTGAAGGGAAGTAATGGTACTCGGGATTGCCATTCTCAGATTTCCCATACATTGTGCTCATGAACCACGTACGATCTGGTTCTGTAGTTGGGGCTACACTTGTATCCTTCAATGGCAAGAACATCACAGATTCTCTGAGATGGTTTCCCAAATTTTCCAATTCCATTTTCAGAGTTTCAGTTTCATGTTTTAAAGATTCAATTGTGAGGCCTTCACTTTCATTGCTTTGAATTTTATCTTCTGAATCTATCACATAGAAATTTTTCTGATTTAGATTTTCTCTATCGAGAACTTTATCTTCCAAATTTTTCGCATAACTGAGATTTTTTCCCTTATCAATTTTTCGAACCATGAAATGTAATTCATCTTCACTGCTATTTCCATAATCACCACTTAATACATTTCGCAGACATTTAACTGCAGAGCTTTCGTTGACTCGAACCTTCGCCTTCAGAAAAGAAAATCCGAGTCCAGATGTTGATTCAAAAACCCATAATTGCCCGAAGATAACCAGAACTAAAATCCCCACAACAGCGTAAACTGCACAGTATTGACTGCGAACAGATTTCATTGTTGCAGACTTTTTCAGATTCAGAGCTGCATAATCGTAGGATTCCATGCTACCTAAATCCATAAATAGAAGCTCTTCAGGAAAAAAAAATGCAGTAATTTTCCAGTAACGAATGTACGGTGATGAGAAAAACCTATGGTAAGTAACGTGAAATGGCAAAAACGTATGGTACCAATGAGGACACGGTGAGATTGGTGAGATTGCTTTACTCCTCCGTCATCGGTTGGTGGGCGGCACAATATCCATCACTATTCAGTTTTTTTTTTTCCCCTGATTCTCTCGAGATTCACATGATCGCCTTTATCCTGGCTTCATCCGCTCGAATCTCGCACAGTTGTCGTCTGTGGAGACGTGGAATTTCAGCTGCTACCTCACATTTTTCTCATACTTTTTGCTGTTTCCCAAACCCGGAATGTACTCGTGGAAAGACAGCGAAAAAGGAATGGTAGGGCTATTGGCGTGAAACGGAAGTTTAATGGATTTTATCCAAACATGAGCCAACTTTGAATCGAAATGATATAATGAATATGTGCGGTGGCCGTTACATCCACCGGAAATAGGAGCCAAATTAAGGGAATCACAAATCCACACCAAAATGGAATCAAATTAAGGGAGTAACAAATTTTGCAAAGGGATGGAAGAAAATTGACATTATAAGGACTTAGCTCAAAGGTATACTAAGAAGCTATCTTCTCTTCATATTCTTATTAATTGCTTTTCAATGAGAGGAGATGAGAGGATAAGTTTGATGTGGGTAATCAGAAAGGATCATGAAGCACGAAATGGCTTGTAGAAGTTAAAAGCTCTAGTTCCTCAACCAATAAATGGATATCTACTTAAGGGAGTCACAAATTTTGTAAAGGTATGGAGGAGAATTGATATTATGAGGACCTAGCTCAAAGGCATACCGAGAAGATATCTTCTCTCCATTTCCCCATTAACTACTCTTCAATGAGAGAAGAGGTTTGATGTGGGCAATCGGAAAGGATCATGAAGCAGGACATGGCTTGTAGAAGTTAAAAGCTCTAGTTCCTCAATCAACAAATGGGTATCTACTTAAGGGAGTCACAAATTTTGTAAGGGTATGGAAGATAATTGACATTATGAGGACCTAGCTCAAAGGCATACCGAGAAGCTATCTTCTCTCCATATCCCCATTAACTACTCTTCAATGAGAGGAGAGGTTTGATGTGGGCAATCGAAAAGGATCATGAAGCAGGACACGACTTGTAGAAGTTAAAAGCTCTAGTTCCTCGGCGAACAAATGTGTATCTACTTAAGGGAGTCACAAATTTTGAAAGGGTATGGAAGAGAATTGACATTTTGAGACCTAGCTCAAAGGCATACTGAGAAGCTATCTTCTCTCCATATCCCCATTAACTACTCTTCAATGAGAGGAGAGGTTTGATGCGGGCAATCAAAAAGGATCATGAAGCAGGACATGGCTTGTAGAAGTTAAAAGCTCTAGTTCCTTGGCCAACAAATGGTAATTACTTAAGGGAGTCACACATTTTGCAAGGGTATGGAAGAGAATTGACATTATGAGGACCTAGCTCAAAGGCATACTGAGAAGCTATCTTCTCTCCATATCCCCATTAACTACTCTTCAATGAGAGGAGAGGTTTGATGTGGGCAATCAGAAAGGATCATGAAGCAGGACATGGCTTGTAGAAGTTAAAAGCTCTAGTTCCTGAGCCAACAAATGGATATCTACTTAACTAATTTTGATAAATTCAAATTAAAAATATTTTTAATTTTCCAAAAAACCTGCATAATATTAATTAGTGTATAGTGCATATATTATGAAACTTAATTTTGATACACTACTAACTAAAACGCTAACTAACAAATGAGTATTTACTTAAACTAATTTTGAGACATCACTCATTAAAAATATTTTTGACTTTTCCAAAACACACACACACACACACACACACATAGATGTTGGACATTGGGTTCAACGCTCCCCGTGTGTTTCGCGACATGGACTAACCGCCTCTCGTGGATCCTAACTCTGGCGATTGTAGTGGAGACTAATGCCTGCGGGTTTTGGTCTAACAACAATCGTGATTCCAACAATTGGTATCAGAGCGACAAGTCTCGAGTTTGAAAATCATCTGGCTCGCGTTGGGGGGAGATTGTTGGACATTGGGTTCAACGCTCCCCGTGTGTTTCGCGACATGGACTAATCGCCTCTCGTGGATCCTAACTCTGGTGATTGTAGCAGAGACTAATGCCTGCGGGTTTTGGTCTAATGACAATCGTGATTCCAACAATATATATATATATATATATAAACAAGGATGAGTAGGCTTTTCATTAAGCATGCCCCCAAAATGCAACCAGAAAACCAAGGAGTGTTTCCATGTGGTGCAGAGATATTATAACATCAGAATACATCTTTGATGGAGATTCAAAAACTACTACTTTCCTACCCTATTCGCTACAACTATAAATTCTACAAAATTGGCCACAAACCAGGACACATTTGTGTTATGTAAACATGGATTAACTTGGTAGGTCGGTTGAAATTTTATTAGAGGGTCCATCTGGTGCTCGCTAGCTATGTTGCGTTCCACGCCCACATTTCTTTGGGCTTGTAAATTAGCGTGGTGATGTCAGAACCAATCCATTTCTTCTTCTAATTGGTTTATATTTGCTTTCTGCTTATGGAATTCTTTGTGGAGGAAGGGAATGTGCTTGGAATGCGAGCTCACTTGATGCTTGAGTTCCATGATCTCCTCGTTGGTGCCAATTTGTGGGCCTTTCAAGTTGCTAGAGAGAAGAATCAATGGGCACTCTGGAATAATTTCCAGAGCTATTAATGTCTTCTGCTGCTACTGATGAGGACGAGCCAACAACAAACTTGAAATTTTGATTGTGTGATGCCAGAGTGATGAATATATTTACATTCTCAAGCACTGGACTGTCTGACTTGGAGGGACTGAGGTCATCAAGCCCAATGAAAATATACCAACCATGAAACCATAGGATACTAGGCTCACATACACTAGTAAAACTATATTGGATGCTCTTCAGTCTAGGCGATTTATCCTTGATGTTCTCCTTCTCGTGAATTTGATTTGACTGAAGTCAATTCCACCCATCTTTTCCGTCCATAATTCCTCACATATGCATGGAGATTCCCGCACTTTGGGATGTCTATCATTCCTTCTTGGCTTGAATTCAATATGTCCGATTTTCAGCGGAATTGAGGCTAAAGCATGGGAGGAAGTCCATTTCTAGTTGGAATCTATCCTTCCTTCAAGCATTACATCAGCTCATGTATGCCCATGTTGTTGACTTTCATCCACCTCACAATGCATGACGAGAATTCGACGCCAGTTGTTGGGCATGCTATTGATTAGGAGAGAGATGTAGAGAATATAAGGAATGCATAGGAGTACTGTGGTATATGCCAATTTGAGCCTTGTTCTTTTTTCCAATCAACCCTTTAGGGAGGGAGTGTGTAAATACCTGCCTACATGTTTCATGGGATAACTCACTATTCTAATGTTCCATTCAATCCCCATTTCCCTGTTTCTAGATGACATGCCCTATTTACTTGAATATATGCCTCTTTGTTCTACCATCTTAGGATGTGTAAATAAGGTTTATATGAGAAGGCCTCCAACATGGTTTTAATTCTGCAAAGAAGGAGAGATATTGGATTATTTTCCAAGTTAGATCCTTTGAGGAGGTATTGGATGGTAATAAGAGAGTCCCCAATATTATAATTGAGGATACATTTCCGTTCTTGGCTATCTAGAGGCCACAATACAACCCATACATCTTTGCAAGGTTGTTTGGTTTATACCCAAGTCCCCAAACATACTTAATTTCCAATTTTCCTTCGGGATTTAGAAGAATCCCTCCCCCTCCAACCACCCCCAAAAAAACCCACATATTATTAATGAGTGTTTAATGCATAATTAGTAAGGCACTTACTTCACCTAATTTTGATACACTTCCCATTAAAAATTACCTCGACTTCCAAAAAAAACCCAACATACTATTAATGAGTGTTTAGTGCATAATTACGAAGCTAAACATAGAATTTGAATATATAATTATGGGAACATGGCATCACATGTAGTTCAAATTTAACTTTTGAATCTCCTAAACATATTTAAACACTATTCTAGATGCTACCTACTTCAATACTATGAACAAGAAATATCCTATTTTTCATTTGATTTTTCCTTTTCTTATCCAATTTCTTTTCTTTGAGCTTCCTCTATGACTTCAATAATGCTTTACATAACATGAGGTTTTCATCATGCTCTTGTTGCACTTCATCTATGTTGTCTTCAGTAACACAACCGATGACATTCTTGACACCGTGGGTGACATGAGTTCTTCCTTCATGTCTTTGGATTCTATTTAAGTTCTTCATACACACATAATATAGGGTTCCTTGTACTCCACAATTGAAACATGTTCTATTGAAATGCCATCCTCTTCTTGTAGGAGATCCCGAGCCTCTAGGGACTTTATAGTTTCTTCAGAAGCTTTGAATCACAACTCTAATACTAGTCAATTTTGATTACATCCACTTGTTTATCCTATGTTAGACACTATATTTACACTACTTCTCATTCCTCTTTCTTGGGAACTTTGTTGTTTACTTGATAATATTTCTTAATCCATAAGGGAAAGTTGATATACTTCAACAATAAACAAAATCATAATCATGTAAGCTCATCCTGAATAACTTATCCAAGGCCATTTATGTATTTAGAAATAGCCTCATCAAACACTTTGATAAGATATGAGTAAAACCTATAAAATTCCTAAGTGTATTACAATATGTTTTTTTCTTTTTGTCTTGGACTTTGCGATTTTTGAAAAATATTTAATAAATAGTCCATAAGTACTGACTACCCATTTAACATTGCAACCATCCTATCCTAAGCCCTAATATTCTCCTTGCCATTTTTCTACTTGTCTAATTAATGATACGGATTGGATCATTATATTGTTTGTCATCTATCTCAATGCATTTAGAGTGGAAAAAGTGGAGGAATCAACTCATGGGACCATTTTTACCAGTGGGACCCATCTTGGAAAAACAGGGTCTGAAACCTTTTGGGAGCATTTTGAGACATCAAATGACCTTTTTTTTGGGGGTAAAAATTTTCCGCTTTAGCATAAAACCTTTTCATGCAATTTTACACACATATATATTTCCAACAAGGCAAGAAGGATGTCAATCATAGTCTGTATGGAAAATTTATGCCACTTAGAAGTTGACCTTCCTGTTTTCACACATATAATTTGGGAGGCTGTCACGTTGGCCCTTATTATTCATGGAAAAAAGGATAGCCACGTGATTATGATGTAAAAGACTCTAGGAGAGTTTATATTGTAACTTTGGTTAAGGGTTGAGGTAGTCAAACTTAACCACTAGTAGGCTATCGATTGTGTTATAACCGAGCCACTAGGAGGAAGAGGCATTCCATTCTTTCGAGTGCATTTATTCCATAGCAAAGTAAACATAGGCAAGAGGGATAGGAGTTAGAGCACACAAAGAGGATCTGTGCACTGTAGCAGCTCACGGGCCACAAGCCATACTTCTTTGTACTCACAACCATATCTCCAGACAAAGAAAGAGAGTAGAGCGACCTCACCTTCTAGCTAGGTTTTTCTCCCGAAAGGGTTTCCCAACACAAATATTGTGTCATATGTGTATGCGAGTTTCATTTTTCTATTCTCTATTTTTTGCATAAGTTTCATTTGCATGCATGCACTGTTCACAGTAAAATCTACAGATGTAAAAATATAATAGAATTGTAATAATGTAGAATTTCATATTTTTAATATAATATTATCAGATATGCTGTGACGAACTGTCTATTGGAATACCCACAAAAAATTATGGATCAATTACCTATAATATGACTGCATTCCCTTTTTATTTGGTTTATACAACCTTCATGCTGTTGTGGACTTCAATTTTCTTGAATTCAAAAATAATATCCATCTCCCCAATCCATTCTACAAGTTCTTTCAGATTTACATTTCTAAGTAGGTAGAGGCCGCCATCCTTAGTCTAATTTTTAGATCCATTAGTGATTAGTATCAAACCATTGTATAATTTTTCATCTATCTTAGTATTCTTTGGGTTGAAAATTGGAGAAATTGGGGGTGGGTGCAAACTAAAGATGGTCTATCATTACATATTAGTGTGTTGATGGCCAAAAATGACCTCATCAACATTTGGGAAACCACCCAGTTAGAGCCCCAATTAGACTCTTTTTCATTTGGGTTGGGGGTTCTGATTGGTTTAAATTGGGTCCAGGTACCCTTATGGAGATTGGTCCAACAAATGGAGACTTTAGGATATGGTAGCTAAATAGGGATATGAAAGGTGGAGAGATATTACTGAGTAATTACAATAAGGAAAAAGTCACTCTAACTAAACTATATATATATATATAGGAAAAAGTTACTCTAACTAAACTATATATATATATATATATATAACCCATGCACTAATGTATATGTGAAAATTTAAGATAACTTCAACAACCAAAAATTTAGAAATCAAGTTGCTTCATTAATTAAGAGAAAATTGTAAACAAAATGTTTAATTCAATTAAATAGTTAATTGAATTAACACCCAAACAACATTCACATATAAATTTATAAATTTTTATTCTTATAAATGGAAGAAATAACAAGACAACAATGAATTATCAAATCATTCACTCATAAACATAAACAACACTAAAATGATTCCAATCAGAGATGCGTGAGAAACAAATTCAATAATAGTACCAAATCTGCTTGGCTCCATTGAGACATGGAATCAAAATGGTTCATTACTCATTATAGAAAATATCAAAGTACAATAGTGTAACTAGGCCTTTCCTTTGCAAAATTTAGAACCCTTAGCTCTGCGCCCAAGATATACTTAAATAGTTTTTACAACTTCAAGGAAGGTAGTTCTTCTTCGTGAATTTTCTCAATAAAATATTAAAAAAATACAAAAATAGGGAACTATTACAACATTCAAACTAAAGTGAGTTTTATCCTTTAGGAGCATATGATGGGAGTGAACTATTGGCTGATTGCCATATTTTATGGATTTCTAAAATCTCTTCCAATTCTGGAGATGAATTGGGTCTAATATTATCTCGACACTTGTCTACATGGGCTTCTAGTAACGACAAGATTTTATTGAGTTGATTGTTTATTTCTTTAGTTATGTGTAGATAACCATGGGGTTTAATCAATAATTCCCAATTTTCCTCGATATTTACCATATCTAACTGCTCAATTTTGTTGAGAGTTTTAACTCTGCGCTGATGTGCTTATATCTTCAATGCCTCTTCCTATGGAAGAATTGTATTTGAGCTTGTTGGTAGTAATTTAATCTCCTTGAGAGACTGATAAATAGACTCTAGTAGAGGATCACATATCCTTTATGCTATCTTGATTGATTCCCTGACTAGACGTCTATGGGCCTTCCAGGCATAAAGAACTATGTCCTTTTGTATTTTAGTAATTCTAGGTAATTTGGGAAGGTGTATATCTTGATCATCTTGCCATGAAAGAAGCTCAATCGATTTCTGTTTTGTTTCATCATGCTCTGTTTCCATTTCAACAATATCATTAAGAAAATAATGAATGAACTTTTCTTAAACATGCACTATATGCAAATTATGACAAAACAATTCTTTCTCATGTTGAATTTGCTGATTAATACTTATAGCTTCATGCTTGAATTATGTGAGATTAATGATGCGTGTCTCAACCGCTTGTACCTTTTTTCGTAATTATTTGATCTGTGTAGCTTTCTTCTAGCTCTTAGCCTCCAACATGCTTTGTACTAGAGTAATATCAACTTGCATTTGTTCTTTAATTTGGGAGGACTCTTGCTCCAACTAATTGATTTGCTTAATTTTCTAATCAATAAATTCCTTTACTTTGGCTGCCATCACAATATCAGCATTTGCATAAGCCCTGCGAATACAATGCATTCTTTATAGCTTTATCAAGAGTAAGTGAATATCCATCCCAAACCACCTCTAAAGGGGTTGCTGACAAGGTCTGGATTTCTATGGCCTTTCTCTTTTTTTTGCTTTTCTTGAGAATGGATTTGTGCCGTGTAGGAATTCACAAGGTAAGTTTCCTAGATCAAACACCAAAGGTCACTGCTGACAAACAGATCACAGATTAGTACACTAGTATTTGATGTGGTTAAAACCCTCAAAGAGGGAAGCAGTCCACGGCCTGAGCCAACATGACCAATTCAGGAAATTTATTAACATAAAGAAAGAAAATTTACATAAGATTCTCTCATAAACGGTCGCCAGAAAAATGACCCTCCATGCTCTTTAAATAGAGATCATGGACCACTGATAAAGTGTCAGTAATACCGAGGAGAGACTGAACCCCCGGATCACTACATATCATGACTGTCAGATTATAAGTTACAAATGTACATAGTAAAGAAACACACTTTACCTAAATCTACGCTAGACCAAGTTATACTTAACTATTTCCTATGTGTCGGAATATCCTAACATCCCCCATTATGAACAACTTGGGATAGGATTGAAGGATTTACAAAGGTGGCACAATATGAGAAGGAAGGAGGCATTAGAGCCTACCCCCCCTTAATGACAACTTTCCTGAACTCCTAGCATAGATCGAAGTTTGGTAAAGTTCGCTTCTCTGAGAGCCTTTGTAAAGATATCAACGACTTGATCATTGGTTGAACAATAATGCGCTTCAAGAACACGATCATGAATGAGATTTCTGATGAAGTGTATGTGTATCTCAATGTGTTTCACGCGCTGATTCTGAACTGGATCTTTGCATAGCTGAATGACACTCTGATTATCACACCAAAGTGTAGTTGGATGCTGCTAATGAAGACCAAATTCAGACAGGATCTCATGAAGCCACAAGGCATCCTTGCTGGCTTCTGCCGAAGAAAGAGAGATGGCACTTTTTTTCTTACAAGACCATGTAATGGGTCCTGAACCAAGAGTGAATACATAACTTGCAGTAGGCTTTTGATCATTAGGGTCACCAACCCAATCAGAGTCAGTGAAACCAATCAACAATGGAGATTCTCCTGCATTGTAATGAATCCCTAACTGAACTGTACCTCGAATATATCGAAGTATTCTTTTAGTTGATTTCCAATGATTTTCATGAGGTTTGTGCATAAACTGAGCAACAAGACCAACGACAAAGGAAAGTTCAGAATGGGTATGGGTTAGATACAGAAGCTTGCCAACAAGTTGATGGTATAAGGTAGCATCAACTTCAGGGGAAGTACAAGTGGCTGAAATCTTGACTCCAGACTGAAAGGGAGAAGGGGTTGGCTTACAGTCTTCCATGTGAAAGTGGCGTAGAAGATCACAAGAATACTTGGAGTGAGAAAGAGTAATGCCTTCTTTGGATTGCAAGACTTGAAGACCAAGGAAATAATGCAAGTGTCCTAAGTCTGTCATTTCAAACTTTTTTTTTAGGCTAGACTTCACATGGTTTATATGGTTGGGATCACTACCAGTAAGGATAAGATCATCGACATAAAGAACACAGATGATTAAGGACTTAACCACTTTCTTGGTCTAGACAGTCTTGTCGGAATGACATCTAGAAAATCCTAGTTAGGAGCACATGAAAGAAGGAGGAAGGCCTAGTTCTGAAAGGATAATCCCCTATTGATAAGATGAAGAGCTCCAAATGAGAGAGCTTGACCATATCTCCACCGAACAATGTCCAACCTATCATCTTGGAAGCTTCCAGAGCTCGAAGCTTCTCCTCCATTTGAGGAAACACTGCCAGAAAGGGTTCAGCACATTTTTTCCAATCAGAAGAGCGTTGAAAATGCTAGGCTAGAATGTGCAACCTGCCATCAGCACGGGAAGATAACTGGATAAAAGCATTGACTTAGAAATTTAGGGTTTGAGCTAGGCTTCTTCAGAAACTCTTCAAAGCAGCTTTCTTTTAGTCTTTAAAGGATATCTTGATGTATTTTTCCAAGGTGGAGATACTAAACAATATTCATCATAGGGCATTTCAGGATCAGGGATGGGAAATGAGCAGGGTGACAAATTACTGTGTAACAAGGACAAAGGAGTAGTTGCTAGAAGGGTAGACTTTCTTTGACTGATATTGAATCTTGTACAGGCTTTGGTGTTGATAAATCAGGGAGTCGGTGTTGTTAAACTAGGGAGTTGATGTTAATAAATTAGGGAGTTGGAGACTCCTTTGAGTTGGTGCTAATAAATTTAAATGTACTCTTTATATATATATATTAAGAAAACCATTTCCTGGTTTTCGTGTAAAAATCTTCGTGATTTATATATTTGTGTCCTTTTCTTTATACATGTGGATGTATTTACAAGTTTTTGAGGTAAAAAATGTTAATATTGATTCTCCCCCCTGTATTGTTGAATATTCCAGCATTGAGATTGGTAGGGTTATTTTTTATAAAAAGGATTTATAATTCCATAAATAATCTTGGAATTTTGAAGCTTCTTTTTCATTGGAAGTCATTTATATTTGATCTTTTTATATTGATGACAGATTGTATATCATGGATCTGTATAAATGATCTTTATTTCATGAAAATAATTAATATTTACCAAAATATAAAACCAACAATATTCCATTATTATTGAAAATTGTTGCATAAGAGTTGGTGATACAATTTGTATACAATATTTTGAAGCCCTATTGAGTTGTCATCCATGTTTGTATAGGACGTGAAATAATTACAAATCATGGATCATAAGAAAGCTTCAAAAATATTTGCATAAGGTAGGAAATAATGTTTTTTTTATTTCCATGTTATGATTTTTATGCCACTTTTTTTTTTGTTTTTAAGTCCAAAATTGGGAGATATTATATTAATAAAAGTTGTATCGAAGGTCATGATGAAGTTATAGCATTTTTAAGAGTTAAATTTTAACAAAATATAAAATGGAAACATTGTCTTCTTGCATTCAACTACACTTATCTAGTTCATTATGAGTTGCATCTATTGAACTTTTCAATAAGAAACATTGAAAATGGCAACCAGAAATGGTACCATATGAGGCTTCTGATTTAGTTTTCCCTTAATTAAATTGGAAGAGAAATTGTAATTTCATCTGATGACAACTTGTATTAGTTAACTAAGTCATGAAGACTAGTTAGCTTAGGAATTTCGAGTTAGAGGTCAGAGAGGAGGCATGTAGAGTTCTCCCATGATTTAATGGGGTCAAGTTACAATTATTTATGATTTGTAATTAGTTAACTCAAGAAATCGAGTTAAAATCAGTTTAGCTAGTTCTAACTGAGATATGAGCTAGTGAGAGGTCCAGTGAATTAAATTAGATTTAATTCACAAGTAGTGATCAATCAGTTAAATGATAATTCATTATAAATAGTTGTTGCATATTAGTTCTAAGGAAGGCCTAGTTGAGACAGAGGTTAAATGGAAGAGATCTATCAATTGTATTATTAGAAATTTGTACAGGTCATGCATGATGTCATCAGGAAGGCCTTGAAGGATTGCGTAATCATTAATTGGGAATTTCATAATTAATAGGGGATTAATTAGCCCAAGAATGCGTAAGGAAGGTTGGGCAAAAAGTGGCATGAAACAGGTTAAATATTGAACCAAACTTGCTTTGCTTGCAAGCCAAATTTGATCAATATCAGAGTCAAACAATCAACAGAGTGCAAAGTTTTCTCAGTGGAGGTGTTAGGTGGATAAATCATTCTTGCTGACAAGAAATATCTTTCTAGTATCACAAGGATAGCTAGAAACAAACAGGACAAATGTAAACTACTTTCTCTAGATTATGTATGATTTAGAATTTTCTATGATGAAGAAAGGACCTACCTGTGATCCAATGCTAGTTGTATTATTCCTTCCCATCACTCCAAAGAAGTCACCTCTTAAGACCTGCAATCAAAGACATGGAAGAGAATCAAAAGCACCTGCTCAATATACTAATTCATATATCATAAATCTATCTTAATGATCAAGGAATTTAAGAAATAAGTCATTCAAGTAAACACATAAACAACTTATTGAGAAAATAGGATCCATTTGTATTATCTTTAAATAAAAGAAGGAGTCTTACAACCGCGTTTGCCTTGATGTCGTACAGGTCCTTCCGGAGTCCGGAACAAGCGTTTTCCTTTGGTCTGACAAGCCCTTCCACTCTTTGAACCAGCCTAAATATGAGTGTGTAATTGTTCTCGTATGGATAATGGCTAGAAAAAAGAGTATGTTTCCTCAACAATTCTATTCTCTAATGTATATGAAGTGCAAAGCAAGTACTTTTTTACATATCAGTAGCTACCCTTGAGACTGAACCAAAGCTTCAATTTATAGGAGAAGGAAAGTGGTTACAGCTCCAAAATGGAAGGGATAGAGTCCTCTTATCAAGGGATTAAGTTCCAAAATCCAAGGAATAGGCTCCTTTAATGAAGGAATGACTGTTCATGATAATGGAGTAAGGATTCGACTGTATAACGCCTTCTAGAAGCTTCCAGCTGGGAGAATATTCGACCAACTGAGCTTCTAGAATTTACTTTCGTCTTCAATTTACCTTTTACAGGGGTCTACACTTTTAATACACAAAACGTGCGGTAGGTACCGCATTTTTCCTTTACAAAAGGTGTGGTACCGTAGGTAATGGCTAGGAAAAGTGCGGAGTTAGGTTTTTTATGATTTTTATGAGCTTTTCTTCAAATCCAAGACTTGGTTTAGGAACTTTGGGGTTTTTGACTTCTAAGGGAGCATGATATAGGTGTTGATAGACCCATATGAACAGCTAAATGTCATGGTGAAAATTTTTAGTGTAACAGATTCCCCCCTAAAGCGCAAAGTCTGAGATAATTCGAAGAGTGAAGTGCTTTATCATTCCGAGGATCGGCTCATAGACACACCGGTTGAGACCTGTAAAAACATTCAATGCAAACATATATATATATATATATATATATATATATATATATATATATATATATATATATATATATATATATATATATATATATATATCATCGTTGAGGTAGGCATTCCCATACTCAAATCAAAACTAACTAAAATGTTCTGATATAGAAATGATCTTAATATTACATCAATAGTAGACATAGTATGGACGCAGCCATTTTTCATGAATATTCTACTGCATAATGAATAATAAAACTCCTCGCAGCCTGGATGATGGAAACTAGATCCAGGGTCTTGATCTCCGCTACCCGAACTAGTACGATTCTATCCATGAGATTGATTGTGTCGAAGTCGAACATGGTAGAAACCACTTGATTACCAGTCAATGATGTGAACTGTTAACAAGTGTGATAGAAACCACCAATAATGAAAATGGCTCTCAAAGTACTCAGTACAACTGCTAGAGCTCTGCCTCTTACAAACTCCTCCGTCAGAGATCATTTCGCTTTTTGCATATCATTTTTAGGTGTCTCGCTCACTTCACTTCGTTGCATTTCGCTAGGGCATGCCATTGACTGACGAGAGGGTTTGGTCGTCTTGTATTCCCTCATGCTTGTACCTGCTGGGCTAATTAAAACTCCTCAAAATTCATCGAAGTTCGGTTCGCGTCATTCATGGTCATAAATGATTATTTTGGTCAACAAGAGTCTTTTAGTTTTAGAGTCTAGGGTTCAGTCGTTTGATATATTTAATAAATGATCGCAGGCCATGAGGATGGTTTTCGAAAAGGTTCTTAATTCAAATTTTCATCATCAAACACATTTGAGGACATTTCTTGTTCAAAACTCTGTTTTGAACAAGAAATTGTCAAATTCATTCTTTGTAACAATTATGTATTTTTTCCACCATAAAAAAAAAGTTTCAATGCAGCCTCTGGTCTTTTCCGAAGTCCAAACGCCAACATCCCTACAAAAATTAACAAATTTCATCAGTCCAAACTCAGAAAATCAATGAAAAATCCAAAAGACAGAAGTTCAATGAAAGGATAAAGTGCCAAATCAAAAAAAATTATGAATTGGGTTTTTGAAGAACTAAAAATTAAACCCATCTCTTGCAAGATATTTTCAAAGGATATTTGAACCCATTTGTATCAAGTTTCACTCATAAATATTCACAGCAAAGTCGAAAATTGACTTGGAAGAGCAAACTGGCAGTTGAAGGGCCGTGACTGTGTTGGAAGTTAGGGCGCGGCACATACAAAGGAGCACGCGGTGCATAGAATGCGCGTGGTGCACTGGGCAAGCTTTTACAATGTATTTTTGTGTGGGCGCGGCGCACCAAACCAGCGCGGCGAACTGGGAGTGCGCGTGGTGCGTTGAGCCTTTCAGCCTAAATTCATCACTGTTTTGTGATTTTTCAATTCAAATCATCTTTTCGCCTCCAAGTAAGAGTGTTAAAGCCTGCTCAATGATTGTTGGATATGATGTGGTGGTTTAAAGGTGGAGAAACCAAATGTTTGAATGGTCAAAAAGTTAACCCTATGTCTACATCCAAAATTGCTCCATAGGGTTTTGAAAGAAGTGTTGGTGATATTGTGGTGTTTCAAACTTGTTTCAATAACATATATGCTCTTGTTATGGAATGTAATTATTATATGTTATATTTACCAGAGTCCCATAGCCACAGTCCCATATTCATTGTTCCCATATCCCTTTATACTTTTGATCCCCATGTGAAATTCCAAACCCTACTTGTTACTTCTTTCCCTGCCATTGATAAAATTTCAAGTTTTCATAAGGATCAATGGTTGTTCTCTTGTCTTTGAATGTACTTTTTCCATTTGAATAACTCTTATATTTATCACAGTGCAAGTCCTATTACTATCACTCTTTCCCATACCATTTGTAAAGGTGTGTAATCCCAACATTTTCCAAAGCAGTGAGTAAATTGTTTGTCTTTTCCAAAGCCACTTGACAGTCCATTGTGTTCATTGTGACATTTCCCACAGTCCCCATTCCATTTTAGAAAAATTTAGCGTATTTGATATTGAAAGGCAAAGCACCAATTCATCATTTTCAGACATACTCCTAATGCTTGTTTTCACCATACCTATATCAGCATATATTTTTCAAACATCTTGATTTCAGCGCCATGTCAGAGACAGATTCACCTTATGAGTAGGGGTATGAGCAGGACAGTGATTCATCTACAGAGGTTAATGTGCCAAGGAGGTCTCACAAAAGTGGCAAAAGTGGCAGGCATGTCAGGGAGGAGCCCACTTCTTTGACCCAACTGCAGGCTTGCCTGCTTGCAATGGATTGTTTTCAACGTCAGTCATGTTTCCATTATTGTGAGATGATTTCCCGAACTCAGCATCATCATGATTTAGCTCGCCTATTTTTCTTACATTTTCATAATGGTCGTGTAAACCTTACTGGGGTGGATTTTACTTTGTCACCAGAGACCATTTCAAAGGCGATTGTGATACCAAACATCGGGGACGAGTGGAATAAGTGGCAGCAGTTGGATAGAGCCTATTATGAGTCATATATCAGACCTGGATATATGAGGTAGCTGAGCAGGGTATTTCCATTTCGATTTCTAAAGGATGAGTATGCACCATTGATGAAACTCATCATTCGTTATTTCAGTTGTGAAGGGCAATTTTCACGCTTGTATGCATATCACATCCGGCTGTTGATGCACTTCAGAGAGTGCAGTTGATGAGCATTCCATACTTCATGTACCGTAACATAGAGCGAATGAAATTTATTGTACAGAAGAAGACTCCAGCACAGCAGCATAACAACATATATCATTACGCGCTGATCAAAATCATGGTGGTACATCAACTCACACAGCAGGGCATCGCATGGGATGAGTTCATCTCCCGTGACTTCTTTGCAGCGCCACAACCGCCTCCCGAGGTAGTTCATGATGAGGGAGAGCCTTCACACCCGCTTGATATTCCTGAGACTCCCGAGACCGAGCATATCAGCCTGCTGCATGTGACACATCGAGGCCATTGCAGCCTTATTTGCAAGATCTTACACGACGAGTACTATCTCCACATGGGGTGGAAGGGGTCTCGTTGACTTCATCGCCAGCCGCGAGTACTATCTCCACCCGAGGTAGAGGTCTCGCCTTCGACATCAACACAGACAGTCTTCGTGATAGAGGCAAGAGGCCTATGCATGATGAGGGCCCTTTAGGAGGCCAAGACACCGATTTTATACTCATCGATGTTGATGCGAGCTCTCCTAGCTCGAAACCGAGGGAGGTCATCTAGGAGCAAGAGAGTCGAGATTTGTACTTTGACAGAGAATTTGCAGAGAGCACAATGGGTGATAAAGTACTTGGAGCAGCGGAACAAACAGCTGGAGGATCAGCACACACTTGTAGAGCTGCGACGAATCCGTGAAGATCGACAATTGGCCCGGAAGAGACCTGGTGACATGACACCAATTGAGCGAGAGACCGAAATCATGCATGTTAACATTCATCTGGAGGAGTTTTTGATAAAGGCCAATAGAGACAAAGACATGCTCCATCATATGAAAGGTCATTATTGGGCCCGCATGCACGTTTGCAAAGCAAAAATCAAGATCCTGAAGAGAAGGTTGAGCAGAGCACTAAAACGGCGAAAGAGGCCTGATCCACTCCAGATTTTGGTTGAGGCTTCATTGGCTGAGCATGAGGCATGATGGGGAATCTTCATTCCAAATTTCGGCAAATTTGGAGAATTTTTTGTCATTTTTGAAAATTTTGGTCTTAAAACAGGTTTTTCCGCCCATTTCAACGCGTCGCGCGTCCCTGTTCTCCCTTGCCCTCTTTAGCTCCTTGTCATTCTGATCCATCCATACACATAATCAAAAGCATCAATACTACTGCCTACCTTGCCCCAACTCGAATTCTGCAAAGATCTGGCCTCATCCCCGAGCCCAAAATTGTTTTTCCCATTTTTCCAACGAAAACCCAAAAAATTTAAAACAAACTTTCCTATCTATTTACTAGCCTAAAATTAGTATCCACTATAAGTCATCTCAGCCCCTTTGAACACCTTTTGCCGAGATAGACCCTAACGTTTTTGAATACATTGAAGATATTGAGTTTGACGATCAGTTCGAGTTATCATTGTTTCAAACCAAGTCCGAAAGTGCTACTGGTTCTACCGTCATCAATCTTGAGTTCATCAAGTATCTAGAAGTTGAACAAGCAAATAGATCTATTGATAATTATATTCTGAATCTTCAAAACTCCATTGTGGCAACCAACATCCCCGAATTCATTGAATCTGCATCCGAAACTCTTGGGCCATCTGAAATTGCATCTGGTTCACAGATTCCCACTGAACCTCCCTTTATCCCTACCATTCCCATACAGCCTAAGATCTCTGATCAGCAATCAACAGTAGTTCCTCCTCCATCTCCACCGCATACACCTCGTTCATCTACTGCTCCCATTCCACTTGTTTCTCCAAGACAGATTATAAATCCGCCAAGAGCCATGGCTGCTAGATTCGCACCTCTTGTTTTACCTGCAAATTTGGATCCTATGCTCGCTGATTATCAGAGTAAGATTCCAATATTTGATGGCACTCCGCAGAGTGTGTCCGCCCAGCAGCATATTGTTAGAATGACAGATTTCTTGGACCTGCATGAAATTGATGAAGAGAATGTGTCCATGAGGTTGTTCGCCCAGACTTTTGGAGGTGAGGTTCATAAATGGTTCAGAGCTTTACAGCCCGGAAGTATCAATACATTACAAGAGCTTTAGACACAATTCCTAGATCGGTGGGAGATGAAGAAAGATCCGCTGCAAATTACTTCTGAGTATACTAGCATCAAGCGTAATCCTGGTGAGTCCGTTCAAGACTATATTATCAGATTCAATACAGTTTATAATGCAATTCCAGATGACTTAAGACCATCTAGAAAGTCAGCTCTCCTTAAATTCCCGGATGGTTTCGATCCGGAGATGGCTAATTCATTACGAGACAGAGATCCGCCTACCTTGGAAGATATGCAGAAGATTGCTGTTAGTGTTGAGGCGAATTTGAATGATAAGAGAGCCAGGTTGAAAGCAGAGAAGAGAGTGACCATAAAGGAAGAAGCTTCCACATCTACATCAGAACAGCACTTTCTTCGCGAAATGGAAAAAATGTTCAAAAGAATGACGCTTGATAAGCCCGAACCGCAGATTCGAAATCCCAACTACCGTGGCCAGCAGCAGCCACAGTTCAGAATTAAGCAGCGTGAACAGAGAGCACAAGAGCCGGCAGCCCAGCAGAAAGTTAAAACACCTCTTCTGCAGAATTTTGTGAGTCAAGATTCAGACAATGATGATGATGTAGTAGGGGAGAAAAACCACTTCTTTACTCCCGATGATCTGCCCATTTACATCACTGAAGATGAAGAGTATGCAGAAAGTTCAGCTGCATAGAAAGATGAGGATTTTATTTTAGCAAACGATGCAGCTCTTGAGGAAGAATCAGATGAATACCAAAGAGGGTATATGAATGCTTTGTCCGCTCAGCAGAAGCAATACTCATTAAGAAACAGAGATGTGCCCATAAACCCAATTCAGAAGAGAAAAGAGGCTTCAACACCGAAGTTAGATTCACCTGTAGCACCGAAGAAAGGAAAAGAGACAATTGATCCCACAGCTAACAAATCATCATCAATAGAAAAGTCAAATCAACCAAGCATAATGAAGGATAAGGCTGAAAGGAAAGAAGTTCCAGTCAAAGAGGTTGAAAGGGTTTCAGCTTTTAGTTTGGAGAATGAAATTTCTAAATTGAAGGTATCTATTCCTTTGACAGAAATTATGAAGAACAACAGTTACAGAGGTCAAGTCTCTAAAATTCTGAATTTTGATCCAATGTTTGACACGGTGAATATTGAAGATGATCAGCCTGAATTGATATTTGGGTTTTCTTTAGATGGTGAGTCCCCTGACAGTGATGTTCCTCCCTTTTATATTAGTTTGAGGTTGCATGAATTTGTATTACATAATGCCATGTTCGATTCCGGTGCTTCACACAATCTTATGCCAAAAGAAATCATGGAAAAGTTGGGTTTAGACATTACAAGGAAGTACCATGATTTGTACTCATTTGATTCCAGCCGAGTGAGATGTATCGGACTCATCAAAGATTTGGTTGTAAGTTTAGATCAGATTCCTGCGAAGAATGTCTTGATGGACGTGGTTGTGGCAGACATTCCTCCCCGATTTGGGATGCTCCTTTCTAGATCTTGGGGAGAAAAGTTGAAAGGTACACTACAGTTAGATTTCTCCTATGCAACAATTCCTGTCTTTGGCCAAATGAGAAAGTTATATCGAGAACAGAAGATGAAATACATGATAACAAGCAAGGAGAAACCAATCAATCATCCTGTAAATTATGTACATACCGACTTAGAGTCTTTTGTTTTGTTTGCTGATAGTTTTAATGATATAGATAGTCAGTTAGTTCAAGAAGAAGATATACCAGAGATTACCGAGAATTTTAGAGAAGTTCTGCAGAAAGAAAGACGAGAAAAGCAAGCTACTGTTGAGCAATCAGCTAAAGACGATGGGCAGCAAACAGAAAAAACAGAGCTGGCGCAATTTCAACACTTAGAGGATGATGAAGATGGTCTTTGGACCATGGATTTTGATGGCGCAGTGGGTAGTGATGGTGCTGGAATTGGTGTTTGGATACACAGTCCATTTTCCGTTCCGAATAAGGTCCCGAGCAATGTGCGAGTATGTTCCTACAAACTAGCATTTGATTGTTCTAACAATGAGGCTGAGTATGAGGCTCTGATTGCTGGCCTAAAGATTCTAAGAAAGTTGAACGCGAAAAGAATTGCAGTCTATGGTGATTTTGAATTGGTGATAAAATAGGTAAAGGGTGAGTTTCAAGCCAAGCATCCTCGCATGAGGGCTTACCGTAATGCAGTTTTAGACATTTTGAAGTTATTTTCAGATTATACCTTGACGTGTGTGCCTCGCATCCAAAATGGTGTTGCTGATGGACTTGCTAAAGCAGCAAGAAATTTAAAAATCCCAATGAATTCCAGCAATAAGTTCGAGATCCATGTGAAGCACCGCCCTACCGTTCCGGATAATCAGAGATGTTGGCAAGTTTTTCAGGATGATGAGGAGATTAATGATTTCCTGCAAAACAAGGATAAGTTTAAAGATACCTCCATAGATACAGAACATGATGATGGTAATGATGATATGAAAATAAATCAAATGGAAGTGCTGCAGCTTAAGGATAACATCATTCCTAAAGGATTGATTCCTTTAGAGGAACTCTTTGATCAAGATGATGTTGCCCGCAAACCGACATTGAGGCCGACTGAAAAAGGTGTTGAAGAAGTAAATATTGGGACAGCTGAAAACCCCAAGATGGTAAAGTTATCCAAGTCATTGTCACCGGAGGTAAGAGCTGAATATGTGATATTGTTGTCTTCATTTGCTGATGCTTTCGTGTGGGATTACTCAGATTTAAAAACGTATGACACTAATATCATTTAGCATACTATCCCTATTAAACCAAATCAGAAGCCTTTTCGTCAGAAGTTGAGGAGAATCAATCCGAAGCTACTACCATCGATTGAGAAGGAGGTAAACAGGTTGTATAAGTCAAGAATCATTGTACCTATCAGATTTTCTGATTGGATTTCCAATTTGGTGCCCGTGAGGAAAAAGACAGGTGAGATCCATTTGTGTATCGATTTCAGAAATTTGAATAAGGTGTCATTGAAGGACAATTATCCGCTGCCAAAAATGGACCATATATTGCAGCGAGTAGTTGGAGCATCAACGATGTCACTACTCGACGGCTATTCAGGATATAATCAAATTTTAGTGCATGAGGACGATCGTGACAAAACCGCGTTCACCACTCCATGGGGAACGTTTCATTATGCCAAGATGCCGTTTGGTTTGAAAAATGCAGGTGCCACTTTTCAGCGTGCAATGGACATGGCTTTCGCCAATGAGAAAGATGTATTTTTGGTTGTTTACCTTGATGATTTGATGGTGTTTTCAAATTCTGATGAAGAACATTTGTATCACTTGAAAGTTGTTTTTCAGAAGTGCAGAAAATATGGCATTTCGTTGAATCCGAAAAAGAGCTTGTTTGCCATGGATGAAGGCAAACTTCTTGGCCACATCATATCGAAAGACGACATTCGTGTTGACCCTGCACGTGTTGAAGCAATCCAGCAAATTGAACAGCCCCGGAACAAGAAAGAAATACAGTCATTTAATGGTAAAATGAATTTTCTGCGTCGTTTCATTCCAAATCTTGTTGAGCATCTTAGAGAGATCACAAACATGCTGAAAAAGGACAGTCAAGTGAAGTGGACAGAAGAAGCGGTGAAATCATTCAATTTGGTAAAGTTAGCTCTTTCTTCAGCTCCCATTTTAATCAACCCGGATTACACACAGGACTTCATTTTGTTTTCATTTGCTTCTGAGCACACTTTGGCAGCTGTTTTAATGCAGAAAAGAGATGGAGTTGAGAAGCCCATTGCCTTTTTCAGTCGAATTATAAGGGACGGAGCTTTGAAATATAACATTATTGAGAAACAAGCACTTGCTCTTGTGAAGGCCTTGAAGGATTTTCGTGTGTATATACTGCATTCCCACATTATAGCTTACGTTCCTAACGCAGCTGTCAAAGATGTTTTGGTACAAGCAGATCCGGAAGGAAGACGGGGTAAGTGGATCGCTGCGTTGTTATAATATGATGTGGAGATTAAACCGACCAAGCTGATCAAAGGAAAAGGACTAGCCAAGCTCATGGCTGAAACAAATCTGCATGCTTTAGACATAAATTTGATCGCTGCTATGTCTGATGAGGACGAGGAAAGTACATCATTTCAGGTATCTGATACCTTTTTTTCTTCCCCTTGGTATGCTGACATTTTATATGTACTTCAGAATTTGTCTCCACCACCCGGGATGCCTAGAAATAAGAGTAGAACCTTGAAGTTGAGGGCTGCAAAGTTTTGTATATTGAATTCTGCATTATATTGGAAAGACCCTGGTGGAATTTTATTGAATTGTTTGGTAGAGGAAGAAGCCAAAAGAGTTTTGGAGGACTTTCATAGAGGAGACTGCGGGGGCCATCTATTTTGGAAAACCACAGCGAATAAGATTCTGAGAGCGGGATACTATTGGCCTACTTTATTTTCAGATGTATATAAGGCTGTTAAGAGTTGTCACGAATGTCAAATTTTCGAAGGGAAGCAGAAATTACAGCCTTTGCCTCTTAAACCAATTGAAGTCAGTGCACCATTTCAACAGTGGGGGTTGGATTTCATTGGGGAAATCCATCCGGCATCTTCAGGTCAGCATAGATGGATATTGACAGCAACGGATTACTTCACAAAGTGGATCGAGGCAATTCCCACCCGACAGGCTACGGATGCGGTAATTATTTCTTTTCTTGAGAATAACATTCTGTCACGTTTTGGTTGTCCTAGTAAGATAATCATAGATAATGCAGCGGCCTTCAAGTCAAAAAGGATGGTTGAATTTTGCAATAAGTATAACATCATCTTGGGACATTCGACAGCCTACCATCCGCAAGGAAATGGCTTGGCGGAGTCTTCAAATAAGTCTTTGGTAAATATCATTAAGAAATTGCTGGAGATCAATAAGAAAGGCTGGCACAAGAAATTAGTGAATGCACTTTGGGCTGATAGGGTAAGTCAGAAAAAATCCATCGGTATGTCTCCCTTTGAGTTGGTGTATGGAGTAGACACAGTTTTTCCCACTTCTCTTGCTGTCCCGGTAGTCAAATTGCTTCAGGAAGCTGGTAGTGAGGAAGATCCCATGCAGCGAAGGATAAATCAGATGATTCATTTACATCAGACATGGGAGGAGGTCTTTCAAAATACATTCAAGTTGCAGGAGCACATTAAGAAGATTTATGACAGGAGGCGAAAGAAGATAAGTTTCAGTTGGATGAGGTGGTCCTGAAGTGGGATGCTCGGAATGAGGAAAAAGGCAAGCACGGTAAATTTGAAAACCTTTGGAAGGGTCCTTTTAAGATTGCAGCGTATCGTGGTCAGAACGCCTTTCTTCTCAAGGAAATGAACGGGGATGATTGTCCTGGAGGGCCGATCAATGGTCGGCTGCTCAAGCGATACCATTTCTGAGTATTTTCTGCTGATTTCATTGTCATTGTATATATCGTTCTACTTCTGTTTCATCGCAAGTGTGTACTAATCTCTTTTCTTCAGTCTGGGGCCCGAAGCAAAGGCTATAATTCTGAAGAAGGAGGTTAGTTGGTTTGAATTTTGTCAAGTTAGTTTTATCAGTCATTTCAGTTTTAAAGTTGAGTCGGTTTCAGTCAGGTTCCAGTCAAGTTTTCAGTCAATAAATGTGTCAAAGGTTTTGTGTTATCTGTTGAAATAATGACTCCATCGCCCAATGGATGAAGGCACTTTCTAGCTCTTCCAGAGATCTGCCATTCTTGGCATCTCCTTGAAGCCACCATCCCCATTGGAGCCAATGTCAGAGTCGGTCCTTACAGCCCTCCGTCAGAGATCATTTCGCTTTTTGCATATCATTTTTAGGTGTCTCGCTCACTTCACTTCGTTGCATTTCGCTAGGGGCATGCCATTGACTGACGAGGGGGTTTGGTACCTGCTGGGCTAATTAAAACTCCTCAAAAGTCATCAAAGTTCAGTTCACGTCATTCATGGTCATAAATGATTATTTTGGTCAACAAGAGTCTTTTAGTTTTAGAGTCTAGGGTTCAGTCTTTTGATATATTTAATAAATGTCCGCAGGCCATGAGGGTGGTTTTCGAAAAGGTTCTTAATTCAAATTTTCTTCATCAAACACATTTGAGGACATTTCTAGTTCAAAACTCTGTTTTGAACAAGAAACTATCAAATTCATTCTTTGTAATAATCATGTATTTTTTCCACCATAAAAAAATTCAATGCAGCCTCTGGTCTTTGCCGAATTCCAAATGCCAAAATCCCTGCAAAAATCAAATCATTTCATCAGTCCAAAACTCAGAAAATCAATGAAAAAGCCAAAAAAGACAGAAGTTCATTGAAAGGATAAAGTGCCAAGCAAAAAACATTATGAAGTGGGTTTTTGATGAACTAAAAATAAAAACCATCTCTTGCAAGATATTTCTCAGAGCTATTTAACCCATTCGCATCAAGACATATTCAAAAAATCCGAGCAGAGGTCGAATTGAAGAATGGAAGGACGAAATTGTATTTTTGAAGCCGACTGTGTGTGTTAAGACAAGCGCGGCGCATACAAAGGAGCGCGCAGCGCATTGGACCAAATTCAGCAGTTCATCTTTGCACAGGCGCGGCGCACCCACTGCACGCGGCGCATTGGGCATGCGCGCGGCGCATAGAGCCCTAAGGCCGGAAAATTACCCTCCTTCACCCAAACTCGTATCAAATCACCTCATTCGCCTTCAAGTAAGTTATCCATGACTGCCAAATGTTTTTGGATATGCTATGGTGGTCTAAAGGTGGAGAAAACAAGTGTTTGTCATGGTGAAAGTTAAACCCTATATTCATTCCAAAATCCGCTCCATAGGGTTAGAGGAAGAAGTGATAGTATTTTGAAATTGTATGTCAAAGCTGCAACTTGTCAAAACAATCTCATTTCGTTGTTATTGGAGTTTTTTTCACTGTTATTGGTCACTGTAGATTTACCACAGTCTCACAGCCACAGTCCCATATTCATTGTTCCCATATCCCTTTATACTTTTGGTTCCCATGTGAAATTCCAAACCCTATTGGTTACCTCTTTCCCTGCCAGTGATAAAATTTCAAGTTTTCATAAGGATCAATGGTTGTTTCATGTTTTTGACTGCACTTTTTCCATTTGGATAACTCTTATGTCTATCACATTGCAAGTCCCATTAATATCACCCATTCCCATACCATTTGTAGAGGTGTGTAATCCCAACATGTTCCAAAGCGGTGAGTAAATTGTTTGTCTTTTTCAAAGCCATTTGACAGTCCTTTAGCCCACTATTTATACCTCCCACAGTTCTTCATTTCATTCTTGAAACAGTTGGCATATTTTATATTGAAAGGCAAAGCACCAAGTCATCATTTCCAGACATACTCCTAACGCTTGTTTTCACCGTACCTATATCAGCATATATTTGTCAAACATCTTGATTTCAGCGCCATGTCAGAGACAGATTCACCTTATGAGGAGGGGTATGAGCAGGACAGTGATTCATCTACAGAGGTTAATGTGCCAAGGAGGTCTCACAAAAGTGGCAAAAGTGGCAGGCATGTCAGGGAGGAGCCTACTTCTTTGACCCAATTGCAGGCTTGCCCGCTTGCAATGGATTGTTTTCAGCGTCAGTCATGTTTCCATTATTGTGAGATGATTTCCCAAACTCAGCATCATCATGAGTTAGCTCGCCTATTTGTCTTACATTTTCATAACTGTCGTGTAAACCTTGTTGGGGTGGATTTTACTTTGTCACCAGAGACCATTTCAGAGGCGACTGGGATACCAAACATCGGGGAAGAGTGGAATAAGCGGCAACAGTTGGATAAAGCTTATTATGAGCCATATATCAGACCTGGATATATGAGGCAGCTGAGCAGGGTATTTCCATTCCGATTTCTGAAGGATGATTATGCACCATTGATGAAACTCATCATTCGTTATTTCAGTTGTGAAGGGCGCTTTTCACACTTGTATGCATATGACATCCGGCTGTTGATGCACTTCACGAGAGTGCGGTTGATGAGCATTCCATACTTCATGTACCGTAACATAGAGCGGATGACATTTCTTGTACAGAAGAAGACCCCAGCACAACATCATAACAACATATATCATTACGCGCTGATCAAAATCATGGTGGTACATCAGCTCGCACAACAGGGCATCGCATGGGATGAGTTCATCTCCCGTGACTTCTTTGCAGCGCCACAACCTCCTCCCGAGGTAGTTCATGATGAGGGAGAGCCTTCACACCAGTTTGATATTCCTGAGACTAAGCATATCAATGCTCCAGTGTATGTGACATATCAGCGAGGCCACAGAGCCTTATTTGCAGCTACACGACAAGTACTATCTCCACCTGGGGTGGAAGGGGTCTCGTTGACTTCATCAGCAGCGCGAGTACTATCTCCACCCTAGGTGGAAGGGGTCTCACCTTCGAAATCAACACAGGTACAGGTTCAGGATAGAGGCAAGAGGCCTATGCACGATGAGGGCCCTTGAGGAGGCCGAGACACTGATTTTATACTCATCGATGTTGATGCGAGCTCTCCTAGCTCGAAACTAAGGGAGGTCATCCAGGAGCAGAGAGCTGAGATTGGTACTTTGAAAGAGAATTTGCAGAGAGCACAGTGGGTGATAAAGTACCTGGAGCAGCGGAACAGATAGCTGGAGGATCAGCACACACTTGTAGAGCTGCGGCGAATCCGTGAAGATTGACAATTGGCCCGGAAGAGACCTGGTGACATGACACCAATTGAGCGAGAGACCAAACTCATGCATGTTAACATTCATCTGGAGAAGTTGTTGGCAAAGGCCAATAGAGACAAAGACATGCTCCGTCATATGAAAGGTCATTATTGGGCTCGCATGCACGTTTGCAGAGCAAAAATGAAGATCTTGAAGAGAAGGTTGAGCAGAGCACTGAAATGGCGAAAGAGGCCTGATCCACTCCGGATTTTGGCTGAGGATTCGTTGGCTGAGCATGAGGCATGATAGGGGATCTTCGCTCCGAATTTCAGTAAATTTGGAGAATTTTTTGTCATTTTTGAAAATTTTGGTCACAAAACAGGTTTTTCCGCCCAACGCGTCGCGTGTCCCGACGCGCGCTTATGATTGGGACACCTTCTGGAGGAAAAATTTGTATTTTTGGATTTTTCATGGTAATTTATGCATGCTCAGAAATGGCCGAAGCATTTCATCAAGTTCTGGATGATCAAAAGGGCCAAAAACACCATGAAAACCACCTTTCTGCCACCTTTTGCACCAGCAGGAAGTAGTTCTGGGAGAATGAAGTTTTGGAGGGGCAAATGAGCTCCAAATTGAAAATTTCCACTTGGGTTGGATAGCCAACATCCAGGGATTTACAATGAGCTATCATGAGCTCAATTTGGACTCTAGGAAGTGCCCCAAAAATAGGCTGAAAGTAGCGCGACGCATAAAGCTTTGGAGCGCGACGCATAGAGGTTTTTGGCATGTTTTTCACCTTCCAGCTCAGAAATTCGGCCAGTTTGGACTAGTTTCACATCTTGATGTAATTTTTGGTTTTTATTGATGTAATTTGATGTACATGATGTAACTTTGGCACTTATTTACTTGTTCTAGATGATTCATTTACAAAAAAGTGAAAATCAAGTGAATGGATCAGTTTCCTAGCTTATAGAGGCAAGTTGTTTGGCTACCTAGATTTTAGCTCTTTGTTTAGAATTGGTTCAAACTGCTCCTAGAAGCATGAGATCGACCCCTAGAGGCATGGGAAGGGGTTAGACCTGTCTATTTATTGTATTTTCTGAGACACTTTCAGGGTTGGACTCTTGGGAAAAGTTTGGCACACTATTGTACATATTTTCTGCATTTTGGCTAAGGAAAGATCAGAGGTTTTGCAGCACCTGTTGGGATTCTTGTGGCTTTCAGTTTTGATGGTGTGTTATCTCAGTTATTTGTAAGTTCTTTAATGTTTAATGTATGCCATTCCCTCCTTTTTCTTCTGAAACTAAATGAATGAGTAAATGAGGTAGAATCCATTGATTCCAGTGCTCTGCCTTTGAATTTTTTTAGTTTTATATGTTTTTGCCAGTTTGGAGAGGATCCCTGTTCTCCCTTGCCCTCTTCAGCTCTTTTTCATTCTGATCCATCCATACACATAATCAAAAGCATCAAGACTACTGCCTACCTTGCCCCAACTCGAATTCTGCAAAGATCTGGCCTCATCCCCGAGCCCAAAATTGTTTTTCCCATTTTTCCAACGAAAACCCAAAAAATTTAAAACAAACTTTCCTATCTATTTACTAGCCTAAAATCAGTATCCACTATAAGTAATCTCAGCCCCTTTGAAGACCTTTTTCTGAGATAGACCCGGAGAGAGCCCTCTCCTGTCCTCGTAGGGCTAGCTACGAGGCTGAGCTTGGTTTGATGTTGCCTTGAGATTTACCTTATTTCGCCTAAGGTAGTTTCGAGCGCTAACACAATCCATGAAATGTGAATAAATTATTTGAAGTCGAACACTTCACGAAGTCATTCGATCGAAGGTCAATGATGCAACCTATCGTCGAAGGCAAGAAACCTACCATTAGGGCATGCAGATTCCAAGGTACTGATAGTATTCTAGATCAACTTCCTAGATGATGAGTTGTTGTCGATAGAAAGTGACTCGTCGTAGGAAAGCCCACAACATGAAACAATTAGATCAAGTTTTGTAGAAATATTTTGCAAGGACTAACTCAGGGATGGTCAATGCGAATGGAGACAAATGTTTGCAAATGAATTGTTTATTTGAACTATCCTCTTGAACACATAACGAAACTGCAGATGGTTTGGTGACAATTGAGCTAAATCTAATACCCAGAAACTGGCTGAAGACTTTCAATGTGGTTTGATTAACTGATAGGCAAAGGATTTTCCCAACCCAGGTAGAAGTGTGACAAAAAGTGTCGTGTTCAAGAGTGGTATACTTCTTTTAATCAAAGTGTGACAACTAGATCCATTTTCTCTCTTATCCCCCACCATTTCTGGTAAGTACCTCTTTATTTTTGACAATCGTGAGGAGGATAACATTTGCTTGTTATATAAGCTCATCCTTCGGATGAGTCCAACTTAGTTTAAAATCGAACCCTAAGAAGGAGTGGTCCATTCCTGTTTATAATTTACAGGTCCTTTACTATTAAATTTTAACGAGTCTAGTATAGGAGAAACTCGGGGTTTTTCAGTTTTATGGAGTCAGAAGAAAAACTTAAGAAAACTCCGTGGGTGTACTTTTTCGTAAATTTAGTCTCTCAAGCCCGAAAAAGGATAAAATAATACAAGAGAGAACTCTATTGACCATGATTAGTAAACGTATACCTTTTTCATAAATAGTCCATTTCAGTCCGGAAAAGGGGTAAAATTATATTGAAGGGATGACTATTCATTTCCTTTAACGAGTTCGATTAGTCAAGTACTCGACAATATTTTCATGTTTAGAGAGTCTGAAAAGGGCTTAAAAGAGAACTCAAGATTTTGCTTTTTCGTAAGTTTTAATGAGTTTGAAAAAGGGATAAAAATGTACTCATGGTTTTCGATTTTTCGTAAGTTTTAACGAGTTCGAAAAAGTGATAAAAATTGTACTCATATGGCCGACTTTCAATTTAATTTATGAGCAGGAAAAGATGGAAAGAACTCGGCATTTTCATGTGTTTTACGAGAATGAAAGATAGCAAAATAATCTCGGGATCTTCATGTGTTTAACGAGTCTTGAAAATAATAACTGAAATCGACTCAAGATAGGTTTTATTTTTACAAAATCTTGAAACATAGGAAAACTATGCTTGAAAATAGTTTTTTTCATTTTTACACAAGCTTGAAACAAAGGAAAAATCATGCTTGAAAGTGGTTTCATTTTTACACAAGAAACATAGGAAAACTGTGCTTGAGAATGGTTTCATTTTTACACAAGCTTGAAACATATGAAAACTGTGCTTGAGAGTGGTTTCATTTTTACACAAGCTTGAAACGTAGAAAACTGTGCTTGAAAATGGTTTGTTTCATTTTTACACAAGCTTGAAACAAAGGAAAAATCTTGCTTGAGAATGGCTTGTTTCATTTTTTCACAAGCTTGAAACAAAGGAAAAATCATGCTTGAGATAAGTTTCAATGCCCCCCAAGCGTAACTTGCTAGAGCGCATGCCCCCCAAGCTTCATTGCATTCAACTAAGTGTTGGAAATACTGAGAGGGGGGGTGAATCAATATTTCTTTCAATTAGAGCATTAGTTAATCTTCAATTATTATCAGTGATTGTACAATGATAACAACAAACAAGGGGAACACAAATGCGCACAATTTTTAAGGTGGAAACCCACTCTGGGAAAAAAACCACCTAATGCTTTTCTAATAATTCTTTAATATTCAACTCCAATTGAAAATAAAGCTCCAACTTCTTAGAATCTAGAAAATCATTCTTCTCTAGCTCCCACTGGATGGATGCTCCAACGCTCGAGATTCTTCAGTAGTCAACTGAACGGATTGTTGAGTCTCAAAAGTGTTTTCCATATTCATACATATTTCCATTATGTCATAACCATTCAGCTCTCATTTCATAGCCATCTGACCTAAAACCCTACATCAAGTAACCATTTTCATAAATATATGGGTTAGGATCATTGTCTTCCAAAGTTATTGATTTTATGTATTTAAAGTGAATTTATGATTAGAAACTAGAAAAATAACATAGTTTCATATATTTATATATGTGTTATGAGTTTTGTGACATGTGTAGGTCAAAAGGAAGCTTCTAAAAGACCTTTATGTGGCCTCCCAAAACCAAATTCGAATTTGAGTGGAGAAGATCATGGGATCATGAGGACATGTGTCTCATTTCCTTATTGTATTGAAACTCTAAGAGGATATGTGTCTCATTTCTTAGTTGTGTTGAAATTCTAGAAAGACATGTGTCTTATCATTTCCTATTTTGATTGTAACTCTAGAGATGGAGGGAGAGATTCATGGACTCCCATTAATGAGATAACTTCTCATATTTTGTATAAATAGGAGAAGCTTTCTCCTATCATGGGTAGTGAAAAAATAGGAGAAGAAGAGAAATGAATAGAGAGTGTTTTGTAACAAAGCTTAAGATGGAATGGGATGTAGATTTGTGAGTTTTTCAATAAAGAAGTTCTTTGATGCTGTTTTGATTACAACTTTAAGGAGATGAAGAATTTCACCAAATTGATAGCAGAGGGCCCCTGCTATTCAAGGAGGTTTTACATGTTTTCTAGATAAGTCATTTTCAATTCTGTTTTGTCATATTTCCTTACTTAGATTGCTTTCTAAAATCATAGCTTTTAGCATTATGTTTCATGTCATTTTCTTAGATAAAGGATCCTCATGATATTGCAGTTAGTCTCTTTCTCAAGCTCTTCCAATACATCTCTATTAAATGAATGGGATTCAATTGTGATATTCTGAGTTATTAGCATTTCATTTTCTGTTATTTAGTTAAAAAGAAGATCCTCATTATACTGCAGTTAGTCTCTTTCAAAAAGCTTTTCCAATAAACCTCTAATTCATGAATGAGACTAAGTTGTAATATTGTGAGTTATTGATTGTTTTGCTTCATAGAAGATCCTTATCACATTATGATTAATCTCTTTCAAAAAGCTCTTCCAATAAACCTCTAACTCATGAATGAGATTTAGTTGTAATGTTATAAGTTGTTTGAGCATTTCTTTTATGTTTTAAGAGATCCTCATTGCATTAGAATTAATCTTTTTCACAAGCTCTTCCAACAAATCTCTAACTAAGTGAATAAGATTAAGTTGTAGTGTTTTGAGTTACTTTTCATTTCATGAATGTTCATTTAGAAGCTGTAATATCCATGGATTAGAACTTTTTGTTTTCATCATTTTCTAGTTAGGAACAGAACTTGCAAATAAACTCTGTTTTAATTCATTTATTAACATTTCATTTTCTCCATTTTGACATAAATCTAACTTCATCTTTTTAGCATAGAGTAGCATACTAAGATTCAAACATAAAAACCCCAAAACATCAATAAAACACTAAAAACAACGAAGTAAGAAAAATGGATACTTAGGCACATATAGTGCATCACACTTCATCAGTTTACTAGCCCTGGTTGATAATTTATGTTAGAAATTTAGGACACTAAATTGACTAAACACGGATGCCCCAACACCCAATGAGCTACAACTCACCCTAGCACCACCCTACCACCCTATAGAAGAATAAAAGAAGAATGGACTCCCGTACTAGCGAAAATGGTCCACTTTACAATGATATAGAATGATGCAGAAGAAGAAGATATACTAGACCATAACCCCAAATTTGACACAACCACCTAATGATGATCCTAGACCTCCCAACACTCCCTCTTCAACCCTTAGCAGATAGACACTAGTACAATTTGTACAATAATGTATTTACAATGACTAAGTACAATGATACCTTTACAATGATTGTATGCAGTGCTGCCCACTTGAAGAATTCATATGATGAACTTCTTACTGCTGTTATGCACCTTGGTTGCTGCTCTTGTCATGCTACCCTCTGCTGCACCTTGCTTTGCTTTTCTGCTGTAGAAATTCTGGTCCTTTGCAATCCTTGACAACACATGATCTAGCTTTTTCTTGCCTTTTAGGAGCTCGATATTGAATCTGGTGTATCTCTGTTATTTCAGATCCTCAATATCTAATTTTTGGTCCTGTATTATTCCTCTGATTTGTCTTTCCAATGCCATTGGTCTGACCCAATTTGGATTCTTCAAGAGAGAGTTATACCCAATTTATCACAATGCCCTAATTATGGACTATTTCAGTAGAGTGCACTTGTACGGAGTGCCACGTGTCACTGTTTCTTCCTTTGGATCTGAAATTGATAGAGCGCAAAGTAAAGACTGTGCAATATTCTTCAATTTTTACAAAATTCCAATCCGATACTCAGAGAGAGAGTTATGACGAATTTACCAAGGTCACTTCTTTGAGATGAATTTTAGGAGCCTGCAAAAACCCTGACTTCCACAGATCATATCTCCAAAAATGTTGCTCACCTTGATCTAAAATTGTTACTGCAGCTTCCTCAGGATTTCAGCTTTGCCTCATAAAAATTTCAGCTTCTGAACCTTCGTAGAAAATAAGTTAGAGTGAAAATTCCACGATGACCTGTTTCAGATGGCCGAATCCCTTGCATAAGGAGGAAATGAAGATCACAATTTATATGAATGCTTAAGTTGAGAGGGGCTTCAACAAGTGAACGTGGGAGGGATTTTAGGAGCTTAAAAAATATTAATTATGACTTTTCAATGACCCATGCTCCAACCCCATGGGGTTTTAGCCCACTAACTGGGGGTACAAACTTCAAACATGAATATCTCTCAAATCGTGGAGAATTACATCGCATGCCATATATAAACGGAAACATCTCGACAAGTAGAAACCATAAAAAGAATTATTGACCCAGAATATATTAATTTGGTAGGTCAAAATTCCCATGCAATATTGGGTTAGCCCCTGGTGCTGCTTGGGTTGACATCAATGACAATCGCTGATCAACACTAAGTAGACTACTGGTTACTAAAAGCTGGATGGAATGAAGGTTCATTTACGAGATCGGATGAAAGACTCGACTTGAATAGGAGAGGATTTGTTTCATTTTTTGACGAGCTTGACACAGGAAAAGAACTGTGCTCATGGAACCTTGTTTCATTTTTTAACAAGATTAACACAAGAAAAGGAACTATGCTAATGGAATTGTTTCATTTTTTAACGAGGTTGACACAGTAACAGGAACTATCCTCATGGAAACTATCAATCTACTCTCTACAATCTACCTACATAACCTACTGATTCATTTTTTAATGAGGTTGACACAGGAAAAGAACTATCCTCATGGGTCTATGTCATTTTTTAACGAGGTTGACACACTAAAATAACTGTCCTCATCTAAGACATGTTTCATTTTTTAACGAGGTTGACACAGTAACAGGAACGATCCTCAACTACATGTTTCATTTTTTAAGGAGGTTGACACAGTAAAAGGAACCATCCTCATGATGAACCGATTCATTTTTTAATGAGGTTGACACAGTAAAAGGAATTATCCTCATTACCCACTGATTCATTTTTTAACGAGGTTGACACAGTAAAAATAATTTTCCTCTTACCAACTGATTCATTTTTTAACGAGGTTGACACAGTAAAAGGAACTATCCTCATGACCCATTGATTCATTTTTTAACGAGGTTGACACAGTAAAAGGAACTTTCCTCTTGACCCACTGATTCATTTTTTAATGAGATTGACTCAGTAACAAGAACCATCCTCAGAAACTACTATCTCTAATCTATCAACATAACCTGTTGATTCATTTTTTTAATGAGGTTGACATAGGAAAAGAACTATCCTCATGGGTCTGTTTCATTTTTTAACGAGGTTGACACAGTAAAAGAACTTTCCTCTTAACCCACTGATTCATTTTTTAACGAGATTGACTTAGTAACACGAACCATCCTCAGAAACATGTTTCATTTTTTAACGAGGTTGACACAGTAAAATGAACTTTCCTCTTGGTAAACTTTGTCATGACTTCCAACTGGAAGAAAGACATGTCAAGGGATACTCCTCGATCATGGCTTCCAAAAGGTCTGCATCAGATGGAAGAAAAATTATATGGAAGGAACAAATGCCAAGGGACTCAAAAGGGATAAGGATCTAAGTCAAAGGAAGTTGAGCAAACAGTGAGAGGCTCACTTGCATTGGTAACTGAAAACACGGGACTGGTTGCCACATAATTAACCCGTGGCGGGGTAGATGTAGAAATTATATGCACTAAGCATGCATATGTCCTAGATCCACCTGATATCACACTATTTAACTTATGCAAGATACTGAATCTATTCCACTTGTTAGTCTTTTGCGGAAAAATTAATTGCACACACATGTGAAGCATAAACAAAAATAATCAATCGCACATAACACCGTTTTTAACTGGGAAAGCCTGAAGCTGAAAACCCCAACTATATATTATGTAACATGGAATCATATGAAAATCCTCATACAAATCTTATCAAGCTCTCAGTATAGTAGAATCGTCATACACTAATCAGGACCAATCTTGCAAATCCATGCACCGATCTTTGCCTCCTTCTAGCCTGCCTCCACTGCACAATCCCTATTGAAGAATAGCTCTGAATGAATTTGAATTACTCTTGGATTTACTGCGCAATCCTCGTTGGCAACTCCAATGTGTGTGTGATGCAATCAATGAATCACTATAGTCACAACACATAGTCTATCTTGCCCTTTCACCTACCTCTCCACTGGGTCTCCACTGAAACTGCCGTGCACTGTAGTTAACTGATGTATTTTTCAGTTGATTAATGAGTTATTATTTTTGAGTTAATTAACTAATTAATTCACTCCACTCTCACTATTGTATCAATCAATTAGACTAGATACAACTAGCTCAACTGAGTCTAACTGAGTTAAACTAAATACAACTCCATAACTACTTCTTCCAACTGTGTCATAACTTTTCCACTTGAGTTCTAACTGAGTCCTCCATGCATTAGCTCCATTAAACCCTTGGGAATTGCGTAATTCCCTCAGTCCACTGCTGTGCCACATCTGTGCATTGAACTGAAGTGCTCCAAGAGAATAAGTTGTTGTTTAGTGTCTGATTATTATTAAGAGCTAATAATAATCGACATGCATCTATTTTTAGATCATAGATCTATAAATAGACTTCGCCCAATATTATAAAAATAGAATTTCATCTATTTTTCCAACTTGACCAACCATCCAAAAATAGCATCCTGCAACTTCTGAAATATGATCATCATGTCTAAAAATAGACTTGCGCCAAAAATATCCCGCGGGCCCACTTAGTGAAGGCGACTCTTTTCACTAAGCTCATCATCTTGTTGAATCTCAACACTCCCTCTCAAAAAGATAGGGATTATCCTTCACCTCGATCCTGCCTCTATGGTATTCGAATTTGCTCCTGGTGAGCGCCTTTGTCAGAATATCTGCATCCTGATCCTCCGTGGGAATGTATTGAAGCAACATGATCTTCCGCCGCACACAATCTCTGATATGATGATACCAGATATCAATATGTTTAGATCTATCATGAAACATAGGATTAACCGAGATTTTAATGCAACTCTAATTATCACAATGTATTCCGCTTCCAATGAAATGAGTGCCACAGATATTTGTTTCCTGATATACCAAGAAACTGCCATAGATCCGATACTGAAAATCCCCCCTGATGTGCTCTTTCTGTCTGTTGGGCTTCCTGCCCAATCTGCATCCGTGAAGCCATGCAAATTCACCTCATCCGTCTGTCTGTACCATA
The DNA here is from genome assembly GCA_034641835.2 of Pinus albicaulis. Taxonomy (NCBI): domain Eukaryota; kingdom Viridiplantae; phylum Streptophyta; class Pinopsida; order Pinales; family Pinaceae; genus Pinus; species Pinus albicaulis. Next base: position 2,037,065,618 of record CM076575.1, read on the forward strand.
AACCATACTCAGATGTGCCCCTGAGATATCTCAAAACATGCTTGCCTGCCTTCCAAAAGAGCTTGGTAGGCTTAACCATCGCTTGTGAAAGCTGGTTCACCGCATAGCATGTGTTTGGTCTTGTATTAACTAAATACATGAGCGAACCCACCAACTGTCAATAAACAATGGCATCCACTACCTTTGCCGATGTAGCATCCTATTTCTTCCAATTTACTGGAAGAGGAGTGTCAATAGGCTTGCAGCCTTGCATGTGAAACTTCTCCAGTATCTTCCAGGCATACTTGCCTTGAGACACAAACAGTTCACCTTCCCGCTGCCATATTTCCAATCCAAGGAAATAATGAAGGAGGCCCAAATCCTTCATCTCAAACTCCTTTCGCAAGATCTCGCCTTGAATGAGTGTATCAACGCTTCATCACTCGTTAGTATTAAATCATCAACATAAAGTACAATGATTAAAAGCTTACCCTCCACCACAATCCGGTACAGTTTGCATCCACCTCACTCTTGGTGAAGCCAAGTCCAAGAAATAGCCGCCTCTCCTCGAGTGTACCAAGCACGAGGTGCTTGTTTCAAAATTTCATACAACGCTCTTTTGAGCCCGCACACATGCGACTCGCCGCCGAAGATCTCAAATCCTCAAAGCCGTCGAATGTACACCTCTTCCTCAATGATCCCATTAAGGAACACAGTCTTCACATCCATTTGATGAATGTGCCAACCCATCTACGCTGAGAGAGCAAGGATGGTCCATATGGAAGAATACCATGCGACAGGTGCAAAGGTTTCTTCATAGTCAATCTCCTCGATCTGTGAGAAGCCCCGGGCAACAAATCTTGCCTTATACTTCTCAACACTCCCATTAGCAGCTTGCTTTACCTTGTAGATCCATCTTGATCCTACAACTGATTTTCCCACCGGCCTTAGAACAATCTCCCAAGCACTGTTTCTGACAACAGAGTCATACTCCTCCACCATGGCATCTACCCATGTGGGCTCCTGCACTGCTTCTTCAAAAGAAGATGGCTCTATCACGATACACTTGCTCATAAGAGCCATGTATCCAGTATATCAGTCAGGTGACTGTCTCTGTTTGCGCTATGATGTAGGGACTCCTAAATTCTATGCCGCATCAAGCTTCAGTCTCTCAGCTTCTGTGGTACGCTTTTTGCCTTGTTTGATGTTTGGTTCTGCATGAGTGGAATCCTCCACTCCATGAATTTCCTCCTGTGGCTGAACTACATCCAGAGGCTCATCTTTCGGAACAAGAAGTTCCTCCTCTGCATGCAAGTGTAGCTCCCTCTCAAGCAACAACTTCATGGCTTTCACCTCATTGAATTTTATATCTCGTCACACAACAGTCATCCGACTGTCTGGAAAATACACATGATAGTTATGGGGTGTTTCTGTGTACCCCACAAATATCCCAACTTCTGCAGTCGGCTCCAGCTTCTTCTTGGCATCCTTCGTCACATGAATGTAAACAGGTGAGCCAAAAATCTTCAAATGAGAAATATCAGGCTTCTTACCAGTAAAAGCTTCTTCGGGTGTACTCATGCCAAGTACTCTATGAGGACAACGGTTTTGCACATAAACCACAGTGTTGCATGATTTCGCCCACAAGTGTATCGGTAGGCCCTGGTCATGCAGCATCGCTCGTGCAACACCCACGATCGTTCTATTCTTTCTCTCTGCGACCCCATTCTTCTGTGGGTTATGAGGCGCTATGAGTTCTCTTCGAATTCCTTATTTTCTACAGAAGTCTTTGAATTCTCCAGAGATGTATTCACCACCATTATCACTCCGTAGAGCTTTCATTTGCTTCCCCGACTCCTTCTCCACCAATGCCTTGAACTCACAGAACTTTGAGAACGTTTCACTCTTATTCTACATGAAGAATATCTAGCATCTATGAGAATAGTCATCAACAAATATAACATAATACCTGTGTTTTTCTGTTGAAGCAACCGAGAAAGGTCCACACACGTCTGTGTGAATTCTCTCCAGGATCACCGAAGCACGGTTCTCCTTCTCATGAAAGTTGGTCTTCACAAACTTACCCATAGTACATCCCTTGCACTGATCTGAATGCACAAAAGTACCCTTGGGAAGTCCAGTAGAAATTTTCTACAAAATCTTCAAAGCGCCATGGTGAATATGGCCCAATCTCCTGTGCTATAATTCACCCTCATCCCGGCTCACCACTTCTTCTGCTTTCCCCGCCATTGCAGCGCAGCCATCTACCTCCAGCTTGTAGAGATTCTTAATTCGAACCCTTATCTTCTTAGTTTGACCCATTATTTTATGTCGAAGGAAGGCTTTTCCCTCACTGAAAACAACATCATAACCCTTGTCTTCCAGCATTGTGACCGAGACCAAGTTCTTCTTCAGACTTGGAACATGCATTAAATTCTTCAACAAGAATGGATTACCGGACTCCCTCTCAAAGGTAATGGTCCCAATTCCAGTCACACTGTACTGACCATCGTCGCCCATCTCTATATGCATCTGGAGGTCCTTCTCCTCCAAGTCACTAAACAACTCTTTGTATCCTGTCCTATGGAAAGACACACCACTATCAAGATACCACACCGATCCCATGCAGCTTGAAACCAAGCAAGAAATCAAGGAGAAATCAAGCTCAAATTTCGAGGCTAAGGCCTCTCCAGCTGCAGATCCAACAACCTGCTTGTTCTTCTTCTTCTGTGGATAGTTAGTGGTGAAATGTCCATGTTCGTGACAATGAAAACACTTCACTTTGGACAAATCCTGCTTCTTGCCTTTAGCACCGGATTTTGAAGGATGTTTCTTCCCCTTCCATTTCCTTGCTTTGGAAGCCAAAGGGAAATTCTCTTCATTTTCATTCTTTGATGAAGATCCATCCCTGGTACCCCGCCTTATCTCCTCCTGCACAAGATCCAACCAAAGTTGCTCCCATCGCAGCAGTTTTTCCCGTCCATTGACAGAGTATTCGTAGCTATGGCAACTCTTCGGAAGCCCAAGGAGAGCCAAGCTCACCAAGTCTTCTTCATCAAAAGTAACCCCCACACTTCCCAGTTTATCCTTGTAGTGGACAAACTTCATGAGGTATTTTGGAATACTGTCGCCTTTCTCCATTTTTATTTTTCTGAGCTTGTCTTTAAGCGCCAACTTCCTCTGGTCACTTCTGATTTGGAATAAGTCTGTCAAAGCCTTCCACATTAAGAATGGAGTGGATTTCCCATGAATTCTAGACACACTATGGTCCTTCACACCTTCCAACAACATCCTTCTCGTCTTTGCTGTCTTCTTTTGCCATGCATCAAGTAATGTAGCATCGCTAGATCTCAGCCTAGGAACATCGCTATCGATGAACTCCTTCAGTCCATTATCCTCCAGAATTGCCTCCATCCTGTCCTTCCAGGCTATGTAATTCGAGCTCCCATCAAGGAAATACTCCAATCTCAACCCGTTGAAAGAAATTTCAATGTATACTCGATTTCTGCACCAAGAATCTTCTGTAGCAAATTCGAATTGTCCACCAGCACAAAATCACTTCACAATTGCAATCTTCAATAAAAAATGCTTTGATACCATGTAGAAATTATATGCACTAAGAATTCATATGTCCTATATCCACCTGATCTCACACTATTTAACTTTATGCAAGATACTGAATCTATTCCACTTGTTAATCTTTTGCGGAAAAATTAATTTCGCACACATATGAAGCATAAACAAAAATAATCAATCACACATAACATAGTTTTTAACCGAGAAAGCCTGAAGCTGAAAACACCAACTATATATTATGTAACATGGAATCATATGACAATCCTCATACAAATATTATCAAGCTCTCAGTATAGTACAATCGTCATACACTAATCAGGACCAATCTTGCAAATCCATGCACCAATCTTTGCCTCCTGCTAGCCTACCTCCACTGCGCAATCCTTCATGAAGAATAGCTCTGAATGAATTCAAATTACTCTTGGATTGACTGCACAATCCTCATTGACAACTCCAATGTGTGTGTGATGCAATCAATGCATCACTATAGTCATAACAGATAGTCTATCTTGCCCTTTCACCTACCTCTCCACTGGGTCTCCACTGAAACTGCCATGCACTGTAGCTAACTGATGTATTGTTCAGTTTATTAATGAGTTATTATTTGTGAATTAATTAAATAATTAATTCACTCCACTCTCACTAGTGTATCAATCTGTTAGACTAGATACAACTAGCTCAAATGAGCCTAACTGAGTTAAACTAAATAGAACTCCATAAATACTTCTTCCAACTGTGTCATAACTCTGCCACTTGAGTTCTAACTAAGTCCTCCATGCATTAGCTCCACTAAACCCTTGGGAATTGCATAATTCCCTCAGTACACTGATGTGCCACATCTGTGCAGTGAAATGAAGTGCTCCAAGAGAATAAGTTTCTGTTTAGTGTCTGATTATTATTAAGAGCTAATAATAATCGACATGCATCTATTTTTAGATCAGCGATCTATAAATATACTTTTCCCAATATTCTAAAAATATAATTTCATCTATTTTTTAAACTTAACCAATCATCCACAAATAGCATCCTGCAACTTTTGAAATATGATCATCATGTCTAAAAATATACTTGCGCCAAAAATAGCCTGCGGGCCCACTTAGTGAAGGCGAATCTTTTCACTAAGCTCATCATCTTGTTGAATCTCAACAGTAGATACCACTTCCGTATAAGGAACATTTAGGGGTGTTGGATTATTGGTATTTGAATCAAGAATAGCGAATGAAAGTTGGTCAACAGTCACAATGTTTCCATTGTGAGGGAAAGACATCACGCGAAAGAGTGTCGATACGACAACTTTCATTGCATAGACATAGTCTCACCCAAGGAGTAAATTGAAATCCAAGGGGCCTCAAACTACCATAAGATCCATACAGACAGTTTTACCTTACAAGGTAATAGGAGACTTAGGAAGGATCCCTAAAGGTTCACTAATGGTTATGTTAAAAGCTGGCAGATTCTGCGTAACAGGCACAAGCTGAGGGGAACCCAAAGCTTGCCAAGCAGTTGAGGATAAAATACTAACAGAAGCACCTTCATATACATGTGTGCATCGTACATTCTTACCACAAGCCTTCATAATGATTTGGAAAAGGATGGAGGAAGGAAGACGAGGTTCTGTCAGTCTATTACAATCAAAGGAAAAGACATTTGTACTTGGAGGGGGTTCTCTAGAAACAGGTGAAATGTCCCCTGGCATAGAAGAATATGATGTAACAAGAAGAACTTGAGTGGTATGAATTTCACTCTCTGCAGGGAGAGTGGGATCGACCGAATGTGAAATCAAGTCGATCACTTGATCAACTAATGGATCATCAACCTGAGTGATATCAGTTTCACTCTCCAATGGAAGAGTGGGATTGAATGTACTTAGAATTAGATCAATCACTCCGTAAGTTGAAGGTAGGTTGGGAGAAAGTTGACGGTAATCGGTTGGAAGTTTTTGCTGTGGAACATAAAGGTTTTCCAACAATTTTGAGGCTTCATCCATGTGAGGGAAAATGTGAGTTTGATGACTCCCTTTGCATAACCTACAAGGAAACCTAACTTTACCTTTTTTCCTAGGAACCTGACTATCACTGGTTGATGGATCAACGGAAAGTTGATGAGATTTTTCTGACCATACTTCCAAGACCTTTGGAATACCAGGACAATTGATGAGGAAGTGGTCACCCTTACAAATATTGCAAGGGTATTTAGGTTTACGATGCATGTCGGAGGTTTCCTCAACGCTACTAACACCTGCAACCATGGTTGGTTGGTTGATTTCTTTCTTATCTTGCTTCTTCTTCTTCTTCCCTTTCTTCTTCTTCTTAGTCACCTGGTTACTAGTGTCAAGGCTTTTACCAAGCGAAGAGGAAGAAAGGGAGGAAGAAATATTGGGCGAAGAATGTAAAGGGTCAATGTGAGGTTGGTGATGTTGAGATGGTGAACTCTTTTGAGGTGAAGCATCCAGTTGAGGTGGAACAATTGGAGTATTCGGGGCCAATAAAGTTGGAAATAACCATATCGGTAAAAATATTGTAAATCCAGGTAATGACAATGTAGCCATATAAGGAGGACCAACATTTCCAAAGCAAGGAAAAGTACTAGGATTCTCGTTAAGAGGGGTTCCTTGGTTGTTAAATTACGGAACAGTTGCCATTAGATTCAACTTCAGTGAAGTTTATTAACAATTTAAAAGTAAAATTAACAATTCACAATTCACACCTAACAATTAAAATTCACAATCCACACCTAAGGTCTTTAAAAATTAAAACAAACAAATGAACACGCACTAACAAATATAGGAGTCAAACCACACACAAATAGTAGATTTTCGCACTAAAAACACTAGTTGGTGATGAAATCCAACATCGTATAATTTTAATGTAGAAATGGTGGTTGGAAAAGTTACCCTGACAACCTGCTTAATGAAACAGACTGGTGCAAGTTTCTCCACTTAAACCATCTCGAGTGAAGAGAACCCTCCAGAGAGTCAAAGTGAGTCCAGTCGACGTCTGCTCCAGGTACAGTAGGATCTTCCCTCCACCATCACCTTGGGAAAGAATCCTAAATTTTATGGCCACTAAGGTCACCAACAGGAACAAATATATCTGGGGGAACTGTAGTCTACGATCCGATATACACATAAGGGTAGAGTATCAAGCTCAATCCCCTTGAAGGCTCCTTGACATAATCCAAGGTTTACCAACAAGTAACCCGAGGCTCCTCGACAATGGTCTATCCGAGGTTTAATATTTTTAATACTTGCACATCTTCTATCATTCCTAATGAGATAGGTATGATTACCTCACCAGTTCGGATATGATCTCGTGCTTGACTCCTTTAGGAGGAGATTCCCAGAGCATACATGCAACAATTGGAATTTTTCCTACCACAAGATGCTACTGTTTTTTTAGCTGCTTTGGAAAGTTAACTAAAACCTATTCCAAAGCACTAATCCTGAGCTAGATTGGTGGAAAGAGCCCTAAAAATGTAAAAATTAATTTTATTAAGCGTTGTGTTATTTGGGCTGTTATTACTCAAAGGGTAAATGGATATGAAACCAATGGTGTTATGACCCAACCCAAAAATGAATGCAATCGAATATGATAATGTAATCTTTTCAATTCGATGAATCCTAACTAAAATAAGGAGAGAGTTTTCATTCACTTCCAACAATGCAAAAATTGATTAATAAGAGAAAATATAACAAATTCTCTAATGCACTAATTTCATCAAGAAAAACTAATGCTAATCAATTCCATTTTTTTTTTTTTTTTAAACAAGCATAAAAACATGGAAATTCAAATCAAAGAAACTAATCTAAATCTACGATTGATTTTTCCAGAATGTAAACTATGCAGCTGTAATCTATGCACAATTCACATGAAAACTATGCAAATGTAATCTATGCACATTTTTCATTCATATTCTGAAAATGGGAATTCTAATTATGCAAATGTGATCTATGCAAGAGAATTCTCAAATACAAGATGATTCTAATGTAATCTAAGAACCAATCAAGTGTAAGTAAAGAAAATTGGGTGAGAGTTCCAAAGATCAAAAAATAAAAACACTCAAAGGAGATTAACACTCAGACAAAGATGCAAAATTGTTAATAGATTGAGACAAACCTCGAAGTAATGACCAAAGGAAATCAAATTAAGAATTTCTCCAAAAAAGAAACTCAAAACACCCCATTAACTTAATGGAGACTGATGAGATTGTAAAATTGCTGAAAATAAATTCACACAAGGCTTTTGACAGTCAAGACAAGTCTGGGAAAATACAGAGAATCATGTAAGCTGGTTCCAGAAAAGAGAATCTTAAAATTTTCAAAAATTTTATTGGGTCCACATGTTTCAGTATAAAAAGGTGTAGTACCGCACTGTTTACACAGAGAAATTGTAGAGGTTACTGCACTATTTTCAAAGAAAAAGTGCGGAGACCAGAAAACATAAAGAAAAATAAAAAATTCTAAAGTACTTTTCAGGGATTCTACTGAAATAATTGACCAACCTAGTGTAGACTAATAAAAATCAGAAAAATATTTTCATAAGTCAAACTCAAAGGTAAAAAGAAAACTAAGTTCAAGAAATATCCCCAGTGGAGTCGCCATTTTGTTAGGCAGATAAATCGTTCTTGCTGATAAGAAAGATTTCCCTAGTATCATAAGGATAGCTAGAAACAAACAGGACAAATGTAAACTACTTTCTCTAGATTATGTATGATTTAGAATTTTCTATGATGAAGAAAGGCCCTACCTGTGATCCAATGCTATTTGTATTCTTCCTTCCTGTCGCTCCAAAGAAGTCACCTCTTAAGACCTGCAATCAAAGACATGGAAGAGAATCAAAAGCACTTGCTCAATATACTAATTCATAAATCATAAATCTATGTTAATGATCAAGGAATTTAAGAAATAAGTCATTCAAGTAAAAACATAAACAACTTATTGAGAAAACAGGATCCATTTGTATTATCTTTAAATAAAAGAAGGAGTCTTACAACCACGTTTGCCTTGATGTCGTATAGGTCCTTCTGGGGTCCGGAACAAGCGTTTTCCTTTGGTCTGACAAGCCCTTCCACTCTTTGAACCAGCCTAAATATGAGTGTGTAATTGTTCTCGTATGGATAATGGCTAGCAAAAAGAGTATGTTTCCTTAGAAATTCTCTTCTCTCATGTATATGAAGTACAAAGCAAGTAATTTTTTACATATTAGTAGCTACCCTTGAGACTAAACCAAAGCTTCAATTTATAGGAGAAGGAAAGTGGTTAGAGCTCCAAAATGGAAGGGATAGAGTCCTCTTATCAAGGGATTAAGTTCCAAAATCAAAGGAATAGGCTCCTTTAATGAAGGAATGAATTTTCATGATAATGGATTAAGGCTTAGACTGGATAATGCCTTCTAGAAGCTTCCAGATGGGAGAATATTCAACCAGTTGGGCTTCTTGAATTTACTTTCACCTTCAATTTACCTTTTACAGGGGTCCGCACTTTTAATACACAAAACGTGCAGTAGGTACCGTAGTTTTCCTTTACAAAAGGTGCAGTACCACAGGTCAGGGAAAATTTTAAGGATGCAAAATTATTTTGAAGTTTAAAATACTGGCGAATATTGCTATTCCCTAGTATAGAAATTATAAAATATTTATTGATATATATATAAAATTATTCAAATTTATAATGATTTTATATATAGTATATATATAATGTTGGTGATTTTTAAGATAAAATAATTTTATATTTTAAAATTTGGGCGAATAATTTTTAGAAAAAAGGGAAATTGGCGAATCTTTTTTTTGGAAAAATCATGGAAAATTAGCCCAGCTGCGAATATTAGCCCCTAAAATTTTCCATGCCACAGGTAATGGCTAGGAAAAGTGCGAAGTTAGGTTTTTTGTGATTTTTATGAGATTTTCTCCAAGTCCAAGACTTGGTTTAGGAACTTTGGGGTTTTTGACTTCTAAGGGAGCATGATATAGGTGTTGACAGACCCATATGAACAACTAAATGTCATGGTGACAAATTTTAGTGTAACAGGAGGAATAAAATTGTATTGTTTCATGATATTGACCATATGAAATATAGATATAGAGGGGTTTCTAGCAGTTGTGTTCCCTAGATACATCTTGTGTTGTGCAATTGATAATTTATTTCTATTGTTATGTGACTAAGCGATCATGTTTTGTTTCCGCAAATTGTAGAAGGATTAAAATATATTGTTTTAGTAAATTATAAGATTAGATTGAATCCCGTTGGTAGATAATTTCTACATGGTATCAGAGTGCCAAGAATCATAATAATAAGAGAAGAAAAAAGTTTGTTTTGATCAAGTTTGAATTTGCAGATTTATTCTTCAGTATCCAGCAACAGATAAAGATGTATTTTAATGGCTTGAGACTCGAATTTGTGCTTGAGGGAAATTCGAATTACATAGCATGGAAGGACGTCACGTCGGCAATGCTAGACGACAATGGACTGAAGGAATTCATAGAGAGTGATATTCCCCAGCCCGCAACAACATATGTTCAACTTCTTGATGCATGTAAGAAGAAGGTAGCAAAGGCGAGAAAGATCTTGTTAAAAGGAGTTCGAGATCATATTGTCTCAAGTATCTATTGGAATGTGACTCCATATGCTATATGGGATGCCTTGATAGATTTGTTTCATAATAAAAATGACCATAGGAAGTTGGCGCTAAAGGAAAAGCTAAGAAAGATCAGGATGGAGGAGGGCGACGCGATCCATAAATACTTAACAAAGTTCACTCAGTGTCAAGATGAGCTTGGAAGTTTTGGGGTGACTATTGTTGATGATGATTTGGTGAGCCTAGCACTTCTAGGCCTTCCCAAGAGATGGCATAGTTACCAGGAATCTGTGAATGGGAGGGAGAAGTTAGTAGACTGGGAGCGTTTGTGGTCCAAATTAGTAATAAAAAAGATAAGGCAAAGTGCCAGAGATGGGACCTCTGGGAAAGAAAAATAAGAAGATTTTACATTGGTCGAAAAAGGCAAGAAATCCAAGGGAAAGAAGTCCAAGTCAAAGAGGGCAAGATAAACTTTTCCAAGATCAAGTGTTTTCACTGTCACGAGCACAGGCACTATGCCTCGAATTGCTCACAAAATAAGGCAAGCAAGAAGGAGCCTGTAGTTGCAGTGGGTGAAGCGCTAGCTTCACAGTTTGAGATTTCTTTTACTATCATTTCATGCAGGGCCAACAACGTAATGGGATTCATGTGGTATCCAGACAATGGTTCCTCATTCCATATGACGGGGAATGTATATATCTTCAGTGAATTGGAGGAGAAGGAACTCCAATTGAACATAGGTTTGGAGATGACGGGAGGTATAACATGACCGTCATAGGTACAATTACCTTTAAGAGGGAGTCTGACTCCCCTCTCATATTGATATATGTTTTGTTTTTTTTAGGACTAAAGAAGAATCTTGTCTCCGTAGTGGTATTGGAAGAATGTGGTTATGATGTCATATTTAGAAAAGGAAAGGTGTTCCTTAAATACATCACCATGGGACGGGTGAAACAGATCGATGTAAGGGTCAAGAACTTGTATGCTCATGAGGTTGAAGGTGCATGCAAAGCTTTGATGAGAAAATTAGAGGTTAGTGACTTGGTGATTGAGAGGGAGCATAAATTACTTCTCAACATGCAACCTTAGAAGCAATGTCAAAAGGTTTTGGAGTAGCCACAATTGGAGAAGTAAAGAGGAGAGTGAGTGGAGGCGTCCAGTCAAGTAGAGACCTCTAAGAGGGGGAAATTTTGATCTAGATGGGAAGAGGGAGCACATGCATTCATTCCTCCAGGTGAGAGGTGGGGTGATGTGCAAACATAATCCTAAGAGAAGAAATTTCAGCAAGATCCATTGAGATGGCTTGTCTCATGGATCAGACCTGGCTACGAAGAGCCCAAAATACACAATAGTAGGAAGGATCAGTAAGATTGATGCAGTTAGAGGTCAGGAAGACATAATCAGAGTGACATATGTCAGATACTGGAGCACAAATCAGAGTTGGCATGCAGAGGGAATAAATGCAGAGTCAACAACAACGAAAAGTTTCTAGTGGACAATGCAATAGCTAGGAACAGTCAGAGACTCTGATGACATATGTATCATATTGATTCATTTTTTTTTTTTTGGAGGCTATTCAGTTTCAGGAGTTGCAGTAGAAAACAACACTAGATAAGTTTTGAATGTAGGATATTCCAAAGGTACCGGATCATGATAGATTGAATTCCTTTCTTGTTGAGAGGGAGTGTTGAAATTGGAAACAACAAGAAATTTGGGCAGGATCCATGAAAATGGCTTGTCTCATGGATTGAACCTAGCTACAAGGAGCCCACAATACATAGTAGCAAGAAGGAATAGTAATATTGATGCAATCATATGTCAAGAAGACAAAAATCAGAGTGACAAGTGTCAAATACTAGAGAGGAGATAAGAGTTGGCAACAGTGCAGAGGGCACTAATGCAAAGTCAGCAGCAGCGCAGATTTTCTAGTAGACAATGTAGTAGCTAGAAATAGTTAGAGACTCTGATGAAAAATGCATCATACTGATTCAATTTTTTTTGGGAGGCTATTCAGTTTCAGGAGTTTCAAGGGAAAAAAAACACTAGAGAAGTGTTTCATGCAGAACATTCCAAAGGTACCAGATCATGATAGCTTGAATTCCATTTTTGTTGAGAGGGAGTGTTGAAATTTGCAACAAGAAACATAAAAAATGGCAACCAGAAATGGAATCCAGAAAATGGCACCTAGAAATGGTACCATATGAGGCTTCTGATTTAATTTTCCCCTAATAAAGTTGGAAGAGAAATTGTAATTTCATCTCATGACAACTTATATTAGTTAACTGAGTTAGGAAGACATAGTTAGCTTAGGAAAGTTGAGTTAGAGGTTAGAGAGGAGGCATGTAGAGTTCTCCCATGATTTAAGGGGGTCCAGTTACAGTTATTTGTGAGTTGTAATTAGGTAATTCAAGAAATTGAGTTAAAATCAGTTTAACTAGTTCTAACTGAGAGATGAGCTAGTGAGAGGTCCAATGAATTAAATTAGATTTAATTCAAAAGTAGTGACCAATCAGTTAACTGATAATTTTCTATAAATAGTTGTTGCATGTTAGTTCTAAGGAAGGCCCGGTTGAGACAGAGGTTAAAGGAAAGAGATCTATCAGTTGTACTATTGGAAAATTGTATAGGTCATGCATGAGGTCATCGGGAAGGCCTTGAAGGATTGCATAATCATTAATAGGGAGTTTCCTAGTTAATAGGGTCTCAATTATCCCAAGAGTGCGTAAGGAATGTTGGACAAGCAGTGGCAAGAAACAGGTTAAATATTGGACTAAACTTGCTTTGATTGCAAGCGAGATTCGAGCAAGATCAGAGTGAGACAGTCAACAAAGTGCAAATGTTTCTCAATGGAGGAATAACATTGTATTGTTTCATGATATTGACCATATGCAATATAGAGATATAATGGTTTTGAGCAGTTTCTTTCCCAAAATACATCTTGTGTTGTGCGATTGATAATTTCTTTCTCTTACTTGTTATGTGATTGTGCGATCATGTTTTGTTTCTGCAAATTGTAGAAGGATTCAATATCTTGTTTTAGTACATTGTAAGATCAGATTGAATCCCGTTAGTAGATAATTTCTACAACATCAAAATATTTCTTAGAAGTATATATACCCTAAAATAGTCATAAGGTCCTAATAACTTTGCACAAAATTTAACTTAACAAAAGGAATGTTTGTTGGTTGTTTCATGATTTGATGATTCAGTATGAATTTGCTTTAACAAATTCAATATCATCTGCTAACTAATGCATGGTTTCCTCTTCCCTTAGAGTTTCAAAATTAGAGTTGATTGATTGTACCTAGTTGGATACTCTAAAATGTTCACCTTTTCTAAAGTTTATTATTGAGTTTTTGAGAATGTTATGATTATGCCTCCACAACTACAATCTAATACTTGATTTGAACCAAAGTACCCATTACTATTGTACTATGAGTGGTGAATTTATGGGAGTCAATTTCATGTATTTTTGCAATGGAAATGAAAATTGAAGTTCTATTATATACTCTTCATGAGTTATGAAATCCCTCCTTATCTATTGCAACTCACAATAATCCATCAAAGAAATGAAATTGTCTAGACTCTAAGCAAAATTAATGTTGAGGAATATTTGTAGTCACAAGCCTTCAATTTCCTAGAAAACTCCTTGTTGAGAGGCCTTTTAAGACCATGTAATGTCATCATGCATTAAACATTAAATTTTAAGTAAATATCAATGTAAATGTAATGAATGACTAATTACACCTAATGAATGATTCATTGGAAGTGGGTACAATTGGGCCAACCACTTCTTTATTGTACAAATACTCATGAAGAAGGAATACAAACTTTATTAGATATCTTTCCCATAATTAATTCTTCTTACTTGGGTTATGTTTGTCTAGATGTTCTTGGTATAATGTAGTCTCTTCTTGAATGCGTGTTGAAACCCTACTTTCAACACTTTGGTTCCACTGTTGATGGCAATAGATTTGGGATTTCAACAATGGTTAGATCGAAAAAATTGCAAGTTCAAGAATTGAAGAGGCACTCATGGAAAAGATGTTCGAGAACATTTGTTAAGGAATACTAATTTTTAATGAAGGATTTCTCATTGCTCATGAATTTTGCTCACATGGTTGCACAAAGAACAAATAAATTTCTAGGAAAAAGAAAGGTCTAATGAAATGAAGAAAATTTGTAGGCTGAGGATTGCATGTAAATAAAAGAAAATTGTTGCATATAGTTGGAGCATTGTTCACTAGAAGCTTTAACTAGAAAATATCGATGACTCGATGATGATCTTAAATTAAAAAAAATTGTGGAATATTTTCCAGCTAAAGGAAGAATAATCATTGATTATGTTTTGGGAGAATTTTTCATTTTATTTTCAAATGGAATCAATCAAGTTGGCTATCACAATCAACTTCACCAAGAGGGAAAACCAAACCACCAGATTGAAACTAATTTCTATGTTATGAGAAGTGTAATCAACTAGAGAAAGTAAACATGTAGGCATCACTTATTTGAAAAATTTTCAACTATATAATAATTTGGACTTGCAAACATGGATGAGTTTTTGAGTAATTTGTGGCCTCAACTAGAAATATAACTAACAAGAACACTGTAAATATTTCCAAGTGGAAAATGCCTTCTCAACCTATTTTGATGTTCCTCCAAAACACGTCTTGTTTGAAGAATATTTGAAACACAAAACAACTTGTATGTATCCATAATTTATACATTAAATCTAAGTTTAACTCTCCAAATTACTCCTTGAATGGAAAAATGTGGGGTTCCCTCAAAAAATTAAGTTTTGTTTGAAGAAGCAAAGAGAACAAAAGTAGTGGAATTATATATCTCTCTGATACATTTCATGAGGTTCACAATTTGGTAAATCTAATAGCATCTATGAAAAAGTTTTTTTGTATCAATGAACTTGGCTTCAGACTTACCATAGTGCACTATTACTAATGATAATAAATGTCTTATGCATTTTTTTAAAATGTCCTAGTGAATGCTATGAAGTTTTATAAAGAAGGTATTTTAGTGATGATTGTAGTAGAGAAGCCATAATCATTGCAATATCCATGTGCTCCTTAATTTTACTTAGTGTAGGGTGATAAAATTTCTATTTGAGAGTGTATGGATGAGTTGATTGAACAATATTGACTTTCCGATCGATTAACATCCATTGTTGCATGGGGAAATCCATTAAAATAATGACTCAAAATCTAGTGAATTATGTCTTACTACAATTACCTGAGATGTAACAATTTTTTTTTGGTACATTCTCTTGCAATTGATTCGATTAATTGAATTATAATTTATGGGTTCATTGTTGCAGGTGTGATCTGCACAGGAATACAGGATATGATTACTCGAAATTATTTGTTTTCATTGCGTCAAATCAAAACATGAAGGTCCTGCAACAATTGGTTCTGAAGGATGAACGAAGATATTTAAACTGAATTTAGCCTCTGAGCAGAGGAGAAGGGTCATGATCCACGCAATATGGGATTCGAATCCATAGGAAAGGAGGCAGAAGAATTCTTGCATTCACAACTTGTTTGTAAAGAGGGTTTTGGAAACTCATTTTCACTATTGTAGTGAGGATTGAATCCTTCTCTGCAGACAGGAAACTGAGTTTATATGCAGCAGAGGAATTGCACTATTGCAATCCTATGCTATTTCAGGAACTTGATTTATTTTTAAAAGACAGACATTATTCATTTTTTTAGGTAGAAGTAGACACTAATGTCTGCTTTGTTTATAGATTAATGATTTTTTTCTTTTCTTTTCTTTTCAGTTTTCAAATTCAAATATGATGTATGAGTATATTTGTTTGCATTTGCGTTTTGCGCGCACGACCTCTCCGAACCATTTAAAACTGAAAAAATGGGGCGAATGCCATAGAAATCTGGAAAATCGGGGGCGAATGCCATGGAAACCTGGAAAATCGGGGGCGAATTTCATGTTTCCTGTTTTGTGCGCCCTTTTTTTGGTGGGCTAATGTTAAATAATTAATTATTTTTAAAATATTTTTTGGGCTAACTTTATTAAACTATAAAAAATGCGTTTTATATAAAAAATTCTCCCTAATAAAATTTAAAATCCCTTAAAATTCGCCTTTGGGCTAAAATTCGCCTCTAAAATTTTCCCTGGTTACAGAGGAAAAAACAATGGACACAGAGGCTACTCTAGTTAGAAATGAAGGGGATGATACACAAGAACCCACTGATGAAGCTGTTTTTACACAAGAACCAACAGCAGAGGTGGATAATACCCATTCAACAGAGGTTGTACACCCATTATTGATGTTGATATTGAATACAGAAGAACGTTCGGTCCCCTCTCGGGATGGAGTTCTGAAAAAATATTGTTAATTTATGAATTGCAGAAGTGGAAACAGGAAGCTATATCCCTTCGGGAGGGGATGATTTCACTGAAGGAGATAAATGATCTACATGAAAATTGGATGAAAGAAGAGTTGAAGAAAGGATGGGAGAATTATAAGAGGAAGGAAGCTATGAAGAAGCAGGAGGAACAACTGTTGTTGTTAGTAACATCAGTAGTTTTAGGATCTTACCATGTGTTCGTCATCAATAATTTTTTCCTTCATATATGACTAAATGATTTCCCTAGATTTCTAGAAACAAAGTTCATGAACATTTTGAGTTCTAGAAATCTTACAGCCTTCATCATCCTTGAAAACAATTTTTCACTATTTCATCTTTCCATCATGTCTAGAATTGTTTACCAGTCCCAGAAAACCCATTAGTGGCTTATGTCACTCTTCTTGTCTATATGCTTTCACCTTTGACCCAAATCATCTGTTTTTTTTTGCCTAAAAAACCCCCCACTGCTACCTAAGCCCACCAATCAAACAACTTTGTTGTGTCTCCCGAAATACTCTCAAACACTAATGGTATCAAACTATCTTTGTAGACTCTTAAGATAAATCAAGTACATTGGATTTTGGATCTTCAATACACCAGTCTATCATAAACTCTATCTTGCACTTGATAATCCCAAATTATAGGTCTCAGTCCAAAAACCAAGTCCAAAGGAACCTCCACTAGGTCACCTAGGGTTTCACAAAGTCATAGGGTGGATCTGGTGCCCTACAAATTCTGTTTATCCTGTATGAAGAAGATGCATTCAAAGAAGAAAAGGACAGGTGATTTTTTCCAAACTGATCAAAAAGGTTATTCAAGGAAGGTTTTTTGCCTAAAATGCATGAATCTTGCAAAGGGACAACTGCCCTTTGCTCACATTTATGCAAGAGGATCAAATAGCCATCAAAATAGAAATAGGTAAGGTAAAAAGAAAAATCATCATAAGAAGACCATTCATAGCAAGAAGAAAGCATCAAGCATATGTTTTATGGAAGTCATGGTTTATGAATTTTTTGACCAAGCATGAATTAGTATTAGGGTTACCAGAGAAAAGGTCACCTCAAATCTTTCAAGTGCACATTGAAGTACTTTAGGAATGATTAATGAGTTTTGAGAAGTTTCATAGAACTTAGAAGACAACACTATATACTTTTTCCTAAGCATCCCTAAAACCTCATAGTATGGGAAATTTGACAAAACTGGTCAAAGAGTGATAATAAAACCTCCTTCATAACAACAGAGGGTTTCAAAGGGTTTTAAGCTGCCCTCTAAGATTTGGCAGATAAGCATTGAATCCACATCATCAAAGGTTGAAATGATAAAGATTATTGGTTAAAAAAGAAAAGGGTTTCAAGGGGTTTCAAAATGTCATCTAAGGTTTGGCCAAGGGGCATTAACGCGGGCATTAACGCCACCTCATCAAAAGGTAAAATTAGAGAACTAAAAGGATCCAAAGAGGCAAACCTAAACACCAGTAACTTCACCAAAGGGACAAAAAGAGACAGAAATATCAGTTCAAGGCTTGTATTCTCAAAGAAAGGACAAAAACATTTTTAAAGAGTCAAGGAGGCAAGCATGAGGGAATAAATTGCCAAAGGAGGAAACTATGACAAACATGGGTCATTATTGATAAAATAAGTTATCCAAGTTCAAAAGAGATAGTGATCAAAGGGCAGAAGTGGTGTAGGCACTTGCAAGAATATAAGTGGCCAGCAAAAGCACAAAAATGGTTTAGAAAGCTCACCTCCCTCACTAACTTACATCATTTTCAAACTAGGAACAAACATGTAGCTGGTTTAAGAGCAGAAAGCCTCCAAAAGTTTCATGATCAAAAGTATATTCTGCAAAGAGATAGCTTAGCCATAAAATGACACTTTTGCAGAATTGTGAAGATAAGCTACCTACAGGAAGGTTGATGAGGATAAAAGAGGCCAAGTGTTTTTTCACAATGATTTCCCACATAAAGAATAAAGAGGCTATTGATGCTTGATATTAGGGTTTGTATGTTGAGAGGTTGTTCACTGTTTTAGAGAGAAAACATGTCAAAATGTTAGTTAAAGGAGATATGTCAAAATATCACTCAAATTTGTTGTGTGCAAATGTTAAAACATCATAAAAAGGTTCATGTTTACAAAAGAGGGTAAAGGGCACTATTTGAGCTAGTTGAAGGGTTTGTGAGCACAAGAGAGATATCAAGCTACTCCTGCAAAAGAAAAAGCCATTTTTATATCAAAATTACACCTACAGGACTAAAGGGCCAAAAAAGCATAGCGAGAAAAAGTAAAGGGAAATAAACCTTATAAAGTGCATTTTTGGCATCAAATCATTTTTCAAAGAGCTATAAAGCCTCATTTATTTTTTCCTCAACCTCATTTACCCCTGCAAAGAAGAAGCAAACTGTTGGAGAGAATTTTTGAGGGTTCCTATGCAAGTTAAAAAACAAATTCAGGCGTTGCACATTGAGACCGGTGCTACGCACTTGGCCATCGGCACTACGCACAGAGGAGGCAGCGGCAGTTTTATTTAACACTGCGCTGCGGACCAAGAGGGTGGCACTACACACTTGAGCAGGCACTACACACCGGCCCAGAATGGCCTAAATTCCCACACAATCAACTCGGCGCTGCGCTCTGATAGGCCCGATAGGCCCCTCTTCGACCCAAGTTGACCCGACGCTGCACTCCCATAGGCCAACCCGACCCGACCTGAATGTGCAGTCGGGCAGGCGCTACACATAGACAAAACTTGTCCAGATTTGCTAAAAAAGTGTTCAAAATTAATATTGTCATCTCCAAATCTCCTACAATCAATGAAACAAGGTTGGTGGCTCTTTTTCCTTCCTTCCAAATAGTAATTTTCATAAGCAAGAAGATGTTTAGAGGCCATAATGTGACCAAACCCTAAGTTGCATAAAAAACCAATTTTTTGACCTCTTAGGGTAGGGTTTGCAAAGAGAAGGGTTTTTATATATGTAAAGACACTCTGTAACATCAGGCCTACTTCTAAAATTTGAACACACTCCTTGAAAGCTTCATTTTAGCCCTCATTTGCAAAAAATTTCCCTCACATCACTCATTTTCCATCCTAGACCTAAAAACTCTCAAACAAGCTAAATCCTTCTATGTTAAAACCAGTCACCGTGTCAGAAGAATAAATTCGTACCAACAGTGATGAAGTCAGAGGCCTATCAAGCCAAAACACAAGGGAGAAAGGTTAATATGTTTAAGCCCTTGGACACCATTCAAATCACCTCCTCTCCAATGATACTTACCTTCTTTCAAGATGTTGGATGTTACCAGTTTTGTGAGAAGATTAAACAAGTCCAAAGCCACTCAGAATTGAATAGGTTGTTCATCCTCAGTTTACAAAATCACCAAGTCAACCTAGCAGGAGTGAATTTTGAACTCTCATTTGAATCCATTGCTAAAGCCACAGGAATTCCAGAGATTGGTGAGAGATGGTTTAAACAAAAGAAATTGGACTTAATTTATTATGATCCCTACCTCAAACCTAGTTGTCAACAAGGCTGCAAGGCTGTCTTCCCCTTCTCCCACATGATAGAGAGGTATGCCCTACTGATGAGGTAGATTATCAAGTACTTGTTAGAAAATTATATATTATGGAGCAATGCAACACATAAAATATGCGGAAAAATACAAGAACACAAAACACATAAAACCAAAGAGACACAGATATACGTGGTTCACCCAATTTGGGCTACGTCCACCCCGAACAACTAGTCCTTCATTTCTATTATCTAGCAAAATGAAGAGACAAAACCTACATCAGATCTGCTGTAATATCCTCTATTCTCTCTCACAGTCTCCCTCTCTGTTTCTCGCTCCGAGAATACACATACCATACACAGCCACAATACAATGCCCTCATAAAAGTGAGGGGTTGCCTTCTAGGGAAAAAAACCCTAATCTAAACATAACTTCTACCATCAGATCATTTGCCTAATGAACGGCACAGATTGACTAGAAATTACTATACTTTTACAAGGCAATTTTACATTTTTTTTTAGCTTTGGGGGCGTTGCCCCGAAAACCCCCGCCAGGGGGGGGGCTCCGAAAAGTGTTGCTACCCCCCTTGGACCCCCCACGGAAGCGATTAATTACGGGCGACGTTGCCGCCCCTTTTAAGGTACAGGGGTCCAACGCTGTGATACAAATTAAACAAGATAATCAGGCTCCACACCCAACAATCTCCCACTTGGAGACTGATTGTAGCAACTCCATCGCTGCTTCATTTATTGGAAAATGACTCCTCTTTGGACCTAGCTATTCCTGATCTTCATCGTCATCCTTAAGGACCAATCGAAACTGAGCACGTTCTCAGTTTCTCCCTGGTTACAACTTTTGTTAGCATATCTGCAGGATTCTGGCTAGTGTGTATCTTTTCCAGCTTCAACTCTCCATCTTCTAATACTGACCGTATGAAATGGTACTTGAGATGTATGTGTTTAGTCCTGGAATGAAATGATGAGTTCTTTGCAAGATGAATAGCACTTTGGTTATCACTTTATAGTGTGCCCATATCATGCTTCTTACCCAATTCATCCATAAACCTTTGTAACTAAATCATTTCTTTACTAGCCTCTGTAGCAGCAACATACTCTGCTTCTGTTGTTGAAAGTGCAACAACACTTTGGATTTTTGAAACCCAACTGACAGTTGTTCCACCTACGGTAAATACATATCCTGTAGTGCTCCTCCTGTTATCTCTGTCACCTGCCATATCTGCATCAACATATCCCTGTAGAGCAATGTTTGAACCACCAAAGCATAATGCTTGATTTGTGGTACCTCTCAAATATCTGAGAATCCATTTTACTGCCATCCAATGTTCTTTTCCTGGATTATTCATGTACATGCTTACAACTCCCACTGCATGTGCAATATCAGGCCTTGTGCAGACCATTGCATACATTAAGCTTCCAACTGCTGATGCATATGGAACTTTAGACATATAATCCATTTCTTCGTGGGTCTTGGGGCACATCTCCTTACTAAGTTTGAAATGGCTAGCAAAAGGTGTATTAAATGGTTTTTCATTTTGCATATTAAATATTTTCAACACCTTCTCTATGTACTCATTTTGAGACAGTGTTAATTTGTGATTTTTCCTGTCTCTAGTTATCCTCATACCAAGGATTTTTTTTGCAGCTCCCAAATCCTTCATTGCAAATGAATTTTCCAATTTTCTTTTGAGCACATTTATTTCGTGCATGTTAGATCCTGCAACAAGCATGTCATCTACATACAATAACAATATAATATAGCTTCCATCATTTTTCCTTTTTAGATAAACACAATGATCAGAGTGACATCTAGTATAACCTTGTTCAGACATAAACTTGTCAAATTTTAGATACCATTGCCTTGGAGCCTGTTTTAAGCCATACAAGCTCTTCTTTAACCTGCACACCAATTTTCCTTTCCCTTTTACCTCATATCCTTCTGGTTGCTGCATGTATATCTCTTCCTCCAAATCTCCATGGAGAAATGTTGTCTTTACATCTAACTGTTCAAGATGTAAATCTTCTGCTGCTACAAGACTTAAGATAGTTCTGATTGAATTCATCTTAACAACGGGAGAAAATATTTCATCAAAATCAATACCTTTCTTTTGTGCAAACCCCTTCACCACAAGTCTAGCTTTGTACCTCTGTTTTCCTCCATCTTCTTCCTTCAGCCTGTAAACCCATTTATTCTGCAATGTAGTTTTACCTGCAGGCAACCTGACTAAGTCCCAAGTCCGGTTATGCATTAAGGAGTCCATCTCTTCTTCCATGGCTAGCTCCCACTTCTTCCTGCTTTCAACCTGCATTGCTTCTTCATAACATTCAGGTTCACCAGAATCAATCAACAATAAATAATATAATGAAGGAGAGTATCGTTTAGGGGGTCTACTTATCCTGGTAGATCTTCTAACACCACTTTCAGGTGTTTGAGGTGCCTGTTGCTGTTTTGGTGGTTGTTGCTGCTGTGGTTGTTGATTATTATTATTTTCAGGCACCTTTACTTTTTCAGTTATCTCATCAAGAACCGTGTATTCCTTGCTTTCTTTTTCTTGTTTCTTTTCCTGCAGCTGATTCTTATACAAGACCTTTTCATTGAATATTACGTCTCTGCTCCTAATGATTTTGTGATTTTCATAATCATATAAGCGATAAGCAAAATCATTAGCACCATATCCAATAAAGGTACATTTCTTTGATTTTTCCTCGAGCTTTGTTCTATTTTCTTTATTAATATGGACAAAGGCCTCACAACCAAAAGGCTTTAAAAAATAGTAGTTTACCTTTTTACCTGTCCATGCTTCCTCTGGAATACCACCATCCAAGGAACTTGAAGGCCCTCTGTTTATTAGATAAACAACGGTATCTACAGCATCTACCCAAAATTGTAAAGGCAATCCTGCATGCAATCTCATGCACCTTGCACGCTCCATGATTGTTCTGTTCATCCTTTCTGACACACCATTTTCTTGTGGTGTTCTTGGAACTGTCTTCTCTCTACAAATTCCATGCTCTGAACAGTACCTATCAAAATCTTTGCTGCAATATTCACCTCCATTGTCTGATCTGAGACACTTCAACTTCTTTCCTGTCTCAATCTCAACCAAAGCTTTCCATTTCTTGAAAGTATCAAATACATCAGATTTATTCTGAATACAATAACTCCATGTTTTTCTAGTTGCATCATCAATAAAAGTAACATAATAATGAGAGCCACCGAGAGATGATACCTGAGCAGGTCCCCATACATCTGTATGCACAAGCTCCAATTTTTCGCTCTTCTTTTCTTTCCCAACTCTGAGAAATCGACTCTCTTTTGTTTTCCATAAATGCAATTCTCACAGAAATCCAAATCAACATTCTTCAAACCTGGCAACAAATTTCTTGAGTGAAGAATCTTCATTCCCTTCTCACTCATGTGTCCGAGCCTATGATGCCATAATGCTACATCTGCTCCTTTGGAAGTTAAAGCATTAATAGAGTTAGAAATACCATTGCATAAATACAATGTACCAACCTTTTCGCCTTTTGCTATTACCAGGGCTCCTTTGGTGACCTTCCAAGTTTTATCTGTGAAATTTTTCACACAACCTTCACCGCCTAATAGCCCTGTTGAAATCAGATTTTTCTTCAGATCTGGAACATGCCTTACCTCCTTTAGTAGCCATTGGTTTCCATTTTGTTGTTTTACAAGAACTTTACCCATTCCAACAATTTTACAGGGTTTATCATCACCCAAACGAACTTGTCCAAAATATCCTTGAACATAGTCATGAAAATATTTCTTATCAAGTGTGGCATGGAATGAAGCCCCTGAATCTACAACCCAAGAATCAGTAACATTTTCGAAAGAAAGAATCAAAGCATCTTGTAACACATCACCTGTCACATTTGCTTCATGATTGTTTTCTTGTTGTGTGTCTCCTTCTTTTCCCTTCCGAGATCTACAGTCTTTCTTTAGGTGTCCTTTCTTTCTGCAATTCCAGCACACTATCCCCGATCTGGACTTGGATCTACCTTTCCTTGATTTACTGCGATATCTCGAGCTCTTTCCTCTTTCCATTCTTCCCCTAGACTCTGCACTCAAAGCATTACTTGATGTCTCACTGGAGCTTTTCTGTCGCATTTCCTCGCTAAGGATAGCACCAACAACATCATCAAACTTTAAAGTACTAGGTCCAGAGATAGAGTTACTAATGGCCATTACTAAACCATTCCAACTCTCTGGCAATGAGCACAAGAATAACAGAGCTCTAACTTCATCATCAAAGTTTACCCCTACAGAACTTAACTAACTGGTAACTGTATTTAATTCATTTAAATGGTCTGCAACAGATCCACATTTCGACATCTTCATATTAAATAGTCGTTTCATAAGAAATACCTTTTTGAGGCCGAGGGTTTTTCATATAGTTTCGCCAACGTCTGCATAAAACCCTCTGTTTTTGTTTCCTTCGAAATATTGAAGGCGACTGATGCCATAAGACACAACCGTACTATTTCGAGTGCCTTTCTATCAAGAATGTTCCATTCCGCGTCTGTCATGGCCGCCGACTTCTTTGTTTTTCCGCTTAATGGTAGGTACAGATATTTCTGATACAGATAATCTTCCATTTGCATCTTCCACAGCGGGAAGTTTTTGCATTAAATTTATTGACCCTAAACTTACCATCGTCCGCAATTTCTCCCACTCGAACCAGGAACCCTTGTTTCCTGCGAGTTTATCAGCCAAATATACCTTCGACTCTGATACTAGTTGTTGGAAAATTATATATTATGGAGCAATGCAACACATAAAATATGAGGAAAAATACAAGCACACAAAACACATAAAACCAGAGAGACACAGATATACGTGGTTCACCCAGTTTGGGCTACGTCCACCCCGAACAACTAGTCCTTCCTTTCTATTATCCAGCAAAATGAAGAGACAAAACCTACAGCAGATCTGTTGTAATATCCTCTGTTCTCTCTCACAGTATCCCTCTCTGTTTCTCGCTCCGAGAATACACATACCATACACAGCCACAATACAATGCCCTCATAAAAGCGAGGGGTTTCCTTTTAGGTAAAAAAACCCTAATCTAAACATAACTTCTACCATCAGATCATTTGCCTAATGAACGGCCCAGATTGACTAGAAATTACTATACTTTTACAAGGAAATTTTACATCTGTTTTTAGCTTCAGGGGCACTGCCACCGAAAACCCCCGCCATGGGAGGGCTCTGAAAAGCGCTGCCGCCCCCCCTTGGACCCCCACGGCAGCGATTAATTACGGGCGACGTTGCCGGCCCTTTTAAGGTACAGGGGTCCAACGTTGTGATACAAAGTAAATAAGATAATCAGGCTCCACACCCAACATTTGAATAGTGCTCGGGCGTGGTTGCGGGTAATATATGGACCGTTGATCTGGTGGGTTAACGGACGGTGGAGATGCGATGAATGGGCGGTGAAAAGGTTGAACGTCGGACGCAGTGGGAACGCGATGACCGTCCGATCTATATAGATCGACGGTTTACAACGCGCCCGATACAGATCTGCGACTAGCACCCTTCGGGTTAGCGCGTGGTTCTAGCGCCAGGCCACATGGGGGGAAATACGGTTTTGGGGCTAGCCGAAGGGAGCTAAGACCTATATACATGGAGAATATGGTTTTTGGCACATTTTCAATGAAATTAAAGGCCAAAAGGGGTAATGATAGAGGGAAGAAGGGGTTATTAAACCACACCAGGGATGTGTGTATGGTTTAGAGGAGGGTTTTGGGAAGGTTTAGAAGGATTAGGGAAGGGATAATGGGGGTAAAAAGGGGAACTTTGAAAAAGGGAAAAAGGGACGAAATGGACAATTCTGCAGGGATACAAGGGATAAATGTAGGCCTTTTGGAGCACAATTTTTTGCAATCAGAGAGGCTTTATAATGGGAGCCAGCAGAGGGGATTTTTTAAAGGGAAAAAGACATAAGGAGGCTTCAAGGATGATGTGTCTTCAGGGGAGATGCATTCTTTGAAGGCTCAAAAACATTTTAGCCCCCTGTTTGCTTGACAAAAAATTCATAGGGGGCTAACAGTGGCTCCACATGGGGATGGCTTCTTCTTGAAGGAGTCAAGAATTCAAAAAATAAATCTTTGGTGTAGGCCAGATGCCTACTGCTTTGAGCCACCTCTCTTCTTTCATTTTTTTAGCCGCCACAGACATGATAGATCAGCAGACACATTCCCAAACAATCTACCTACCCATCCTTCAATCCTAGCATTTTTTCTTCTAGGGTGCATTTGAGCTAGCAGACCCTTTACATCATTTATTTTTTACAAACAGGAAAATAAACCTATTCTACTTCTACCCTTATTACTCCATAAGATTAGATTAAATTGTTGGTCTCATAGTTTCTCTACCTAATCTAGTATCTTCTAGGATTAAACTATCTAGCAGACTTCTTCTCTACAATCTAAGACAAAAATTGAAAACAGTCAAGCCAGGATTAGATTGTCTGACTTGCTGGACTTTGTAGAAATTAAAAACAACTAACTACATGCTCACAGACTGAGCTTTATTGAGCTTTTCCTACCTACCCTACACTAACTTGACATATTTACAAGTCTAGCTTACAAACATTGTCTTCCAATGCAACCAGTCTATCAAATGATCCCATGTCTGGTCTCTCTTGCTCAACTCCTTGAGCAGGTTGGATAGGCAGGGCATATCCCACTCTTTTTGTTCAATAAAAATAGCTTCAAAAACTTTTCTTTCTGTTTGCAACATGCTTCTCAAAAATACCTTTGATCCTTCTTCAAATGTGTTCAGGAAATGTACATAAGGATCATGAAATGATACCTGGTTATGAACATATGGCAGGCAGGCTTCAACCAGGATTTCCTCCTTCCACTGGATCAAGAACAAGACTCTCTTGAGAAAGAGAATCTCCCTCATCTTCTTCATTTTCTGAACTGGAGGACTCATCATATATTGTAGTGTTGTCCTCTTGGAGCCCTGATATATTCTGCTCTAATGTGCTGAGCTCTGTGAAAAGATTCATGTATTCTTGAGCAGGGGTATTTTCCTCTGCTTTCTCTTTTTCAAAAGAAAGCACCTTAATTTCCATCTGCTCAGAAATTTCTTCTTTTCTTACCTTCTCATCTTCTGAAAAGAAAATTTGCTGACCTCCAATCATGTGAAAACCATTAATGATGAGTTGTAATGGAGTGAAGCACAGACCTAGAGATCCTTCACCCTCTTCTGCATTCTTAAATCTTTCTTCATCAGTATCATAAATAGCCTTCATTGGCTCATTACTCTCTGGAAGTAAAGGGAACTGATTTTCGTCCCATAAATCTACTAATGATGACCATGCAAGATCATCTTCCGTTTGGAGAACATCATCATCAGATAGATAAAAAATAGGAAAATCATGAATATGAGTAATGCTGCCAACCGGACATACTGGATTATCAGCAGATTTTTCTTCACTTTGATTTACATGTGAGTTTTCCAACTCTAGACAACAAAGCTCATCAGATGAATGGACAATGATGTCTTATTTATAAAAAATTTCAGAGGCTGGCTGTCTATTGATGATATGATATATTTCTTTTTCTGTCAAAGGGGAAGATGGTCTTGTGTTCCTTTGTGCAGAAGTGCAACAACTCTTTGCTTCCTCTGAAGACTAGATTTGAGGCAGAATTTCTTCTGAAGCCTCAACTACAAGGGATGATGGATCAACATCTGAGTTTTCAGGAATATCTTGAGGAATGTCTATGGCCTCTTGACTTTTTTCTTCCTCAGCTGAGTCATCCATGTTCTTGTGATAGCTAGGATGCATATGAAATTCTTGAATGGCTGTTAACAGATCTACAAGATGCATATTAACCAAATACTCATCAATATTTAACAGGTAATGTATGATATTCAGAGATTGATCACAACAATCCCATGATAAGGATGGAGAGTTTCCTTTATAATTCTTGTAAAATACTTGGTGCATGTACCTTAAAGAAAACAAACTCCGAGGTTCTAACCATTCATACTAGACCCTAGCTTTTCCTTCTAATGTTGCCATGAACATTTTCATTAGGCAGTATTCATGCCATTCAACTTTAAATTTCCACACATGTATATGAAACTTGATGAGATGTAGCAAGGGGTCATCAGCGTTTTCACCCTAAAAGATAGGCAGGTTTTTTAACCAGTCCACTTTAGGCATTTTGTGTGGGAATCCGGGGATATGCTCCCTACTCATTGGGGCATATCTTCTCTGTATGTGTAGAAGCATGTATGTAAGTCAGAAAGAGGTCACTGTATCTGGTCAACCAATTCAGAGTCTTCTACCAATGGATTCATTTGGTCCTTTAGGAGTTATGGAGTGTGGAGTCGCCAGGTGGATGAATTTAAATGTTTGAAGTAGGTAGTTGTCCACCATCAGCAATTGAATGCCAATCTAACCAGAGATCTTGGGTCTTTTGAGTGCCTAAGAGTGTGTGAGATAAATGCACTCAATTCCCCAGCGGAGTCGCCATTATGTTGGGGTTCCCATGTTTTGGTCAGATTGGTAGGACCAAAAGATGAGACAACATCAAAACCGCTTTGGGGCCCTAGGATATAGCCCTCCTGGACCCGGAGAGGGATCTATCCATTAAAACAAAGAATGATATATCTTTGAAAGGCTCAAAATGAGATGTTAGGCTAGGTATGAAGCATAAAGGGGGGTTTTAAATGATTTGGTTGGTTGGTTGCTGGGTTGGTCATGAGATCATAGACTGAGAAAGAAATGGGAGAAAAGGAACAAAACAGCAGGATGTTTCAGCAAAGAGGATAGGTCAAGAAAGTGCCATCCATTAGGCTATGGAGTCGTGAAAGGTAATTACATGCAACAACTAGCCAAACTTTCAGAGGGAAATTCATCTATACTAAAGGATCTTTTTAGATAGATGGTGGGATGGAACATTAAGGTTTGAAAGTGAAAGAAGGAGAGACAAAGGGGTAGCTTGTAGATCTAACCAGAGGTCATTTAACTCCAGGTCAGCTTTAGCATACTCCGAGGGAAAACAGAGCCAGGGTCTGTAGATCAGAGAAGGACTTTGAACCTTCAATGCTTTGACACCAGCAAGGGATCTTAGAAAGGCCATCTGGTCGCACAAGGATCCTAGTGGACAGGGCTAACTCTAATCCCCAGTATTCCCAAATCTTCCAGCGTAAACCCAACAAGAACATCTAAGAACAGATCCATTTAATTCATACATCAGCTAGCAGAAAATAACCTCCACTACACTGGTTAAATTAACTGAAATCAACCATTAGATAACACATTTAGTAGAAAACATAGAAGGCAAGGAGAGAAGAGACATAGGGTACCTAACAAGGGTAAATCCTATGCCATGTTTCTGATGCAAGCCAGCAGAACATGAAACAATATGAAAATGTAATATACAGTGTTAGAAAAACATCACCAATAGTAATAGAGTAGGATCCTGTGAAATGTGCTTGATTAATTGATGCAAAACCAGTCACATACACTGAGCTCAATGGCTATTACAATCCAAACTTCTCCTCCCAGCCTACTACAATACAAACTACTCTGCTACTTTCTCCCAAAACTGTTCTAACAGTCAAAACTGAATCCCTCTAACTACAATCGGCAACAACCGAACAACAGCCTTTAGAATATGTTCTTGAGGATTCTTATAGGAGAAAAGAATAGCAGGAGTAGATGTAAACTTAAATGCAGCATTAAAAACTCTGAAGCAGCAGGAGGGCCAAGGCTCCATTCGGTTTAAATTCTGGGCATTTATCTTTGGTACTCGTTGGATGATGGAGTGGTCTTCGTTAGGTTTCCATCTACTCCAGGTATGTCTCTGGTGTACTGAAAAAAATGCAAAATGATGATGCTAGGGTCTGCCATACTGTGTAACTAATGCACTTGTAGCATAGGACTGTTGCCAGGGCTGAAAAATCTCCCTAGAACACGGCATAGAATAAAAGCAATATGGATACTGTGTCCTTTTATGGAAGAACGTAATGCTGATATGAAAACCCTAATATTATTATTTTCTGTGCATTGAACCTTCTGATTTATCCTCGGGGTCTTCGATTTGGTACCTTGCCTTTGAATAATTGGATTAAGGCTTATAATTTGCAATTACAGGCCTTAAACGCTCTATTTTGCCACTGATACTCTTTGCCTCTTTCTCGATTGCCTCTGACTGTGAAATCTGTGCTTTAATGGCGCCGGAGAGGTTTTACAGAGCTTTAATTCTATCCTTCGATGAAATTTGTGTCGCAGACACCTTTCCGGACATTTCCCTGTAATATCAGGCTCTAAATTCAACTTCTTTTGCGCACTGTACCATCACAATGGCGAATATGAATCATGGCGGTTTTCGCCGCCTGTAACCCTGAAAAACACAAAAACCTGTTAAGAAAAACCATGCATGGAGGATGGATGCAGTGGGGGTGATGATAATGACCATGTAGACTTGTGATATGACAGAATAGTGCAGGGTGGTAGTGGAAAATACAGTGTAACAGTGGAAGAATGGCTATGGTGAAAGCTTGCAGACTGTGGCAAAAAATTTGAAAGAAAACCTTTGAAAAATTATCGCTGAATGAAGTACGAATGAAATATAAGGAGGCCGGAGGTCAACATGATAAAACATGTGGAGAGGTGACGGGGTGGGACCTAGTCAACGGTGGTCGTGCGAAAAAATCTGGACCGTCCGATCTCAGGAGGAGATCGACGGTGGAAAACGTATCAGAAGGTGACAGATGGTAGGCCAGGGGTATGGATTGCCTTGGTTAATTCCCGCGCAGCTTCGTGGTGTGACAACCATCGGATGGAAGATCGTAGATTGGACGGTGCTCGTGCATATCGCGTCGGGTTTTCTTCTAAACAATAACGCGCGATGGGTGGCAGTTTTCAAATAGTGTCGCTGCCACGCATCGTTTGATGAGTGGAATCGCTTCGAAATTAAAAATACCGCCCGACCTCCGAAGGCGGTGCGATAGAAACCACCGGTTTTTGAATAGTGCTCGGGTGCGGTTGTGGGTAAAATACGAACCGTTGATCTGGCAGGTTAATGGATAGTGGAGATGCGATGAACGGGAGGTGAAAAGGTCGAACGACGGACGCAGTGGGAATGTGATGACCGTCTAATCTATACAGATCGACGGTTTACAACGCGCCCGATACAGATCTGTGACTAGCGCCCTTCGGGTTAGTGCGTGGTTCTAGCGCCAGGCCACATGGGGGGAAATATGGTTCTGGGGCTAGCCGAAGGGGGCTAAGATCCATATACATGGAGAATATGGTTTTTGGCACATTTTCAATGAAATTAAAGGCCAAAAGGGGCAACGATAGAGGGAAGAAGGGGTTATTAAACCACACCAGGGATGTGTGTATGGTTTAGAGGAGGGTTTTGGGAAGGTTTAGAAGGATTAGGGGATGGATATTGGCAGTAAAAGGGGGAACTTTGAAAAATGGAAAAAGGGACGAAATGGACAATTTTGCAGGGATACAAGGGATAAATGTAGGCCTTTTGGAGCACAATTTTTTGCAATCAGAGAGGCTTTATAATGGGAGTCAGCAGAGGGGATTTGTTAAAGGGAAAAAGGAACAAGGAGGCTTCAAGGATGATGTGTCTTCAGGGGATATGCATTCCTTGAAGGCTCAAATACATTTTAGCCCCCTATTTTCTTGTCAAAAAATTCATAGGGGGCTAACAATCCCCACTCCCTCTGGTTTTTATAATGATTTTTCGTTTTTTACAGGTTTCAAAGTACGATGAATTCACACTGTCTCCACAGTCACAGTCATGGTGATATATAGTGTTGAAAATACATCATAGAGCCGAAGATCACAGAAGAAGAAATCAGAGAAGAGTTAAAAGCATGTTTTATTGAAGATCGGGGTTATTGATCCTAACATAAAACCCTCCAATGCCTCTGTAACCTGTATATTCACACAAACGGGTCAGCAGAAGTCTAGAAGAATATCAGAAGAAGATCAAAAGCAATAGTGCAAAATATTGAAGACTTAAGTATCTAATCTGTAGCTAAGGACAATGAAGCAAACTTAATAAAGCTCAGACCATAAAACAAACAAGTCATATCAGTGTTTCAAAGAAGTTATATTAGTGATTTAATATCAACAGAATGTTTTTTCTCCAAGGAAGGAACAAGCCAGACGACCTACTCCATTCTCCCTCAAGCACCAGAACAGTTATTACTCTGACAGGAGTCCCTAAAACTATCAGTGCATTAGTTATAAGGCATGGAAGGATTGAAAGACAAATATTCACCTTACTTGTCTTATAAATAGAGTACCAAAAACCAGAGAGTACTTCAAAGAAACATACCTGAAGTTATTGCCAATCTGACAAAAACTTCTAAATCGACTAAAGGGTACTAAAAGTTAATGTAAAGATATTAAACAGAATGGGCTCCGAATATATTTCTCCCTCTATTTTAATGAATCATTTAAATCCTATCCACCACTACTATCACTCATTCTCCTCTAAGAACCCCTGTAAATTACATTGAAAATGTTGGTTGGTTGGTTGTTGAAAAATTACTGATTGTAAGCTGTTCTATTGAGTTAGAGTTCTATGAGTAGTAGTTGTAAATAGGTTGGGAGATGATTTCTAGATGATATCAAGCTATTGGACAAGAATGTATGTGACTGGTTTTTCTCTTCTAATATGACAAGCATGTTCATCGGATCCTGATCTAAATTAGTGGTGATGTGTCCCTTCTTTGTTATTGTTTTCCCTTTGTTTTACATCATGTTTCATTTTCTCTGATAAGAAACAGTAATTTTAGCTTAGGATATACTGCGGAAAGTACCCTAATGTTTCCTACACTTTCTTATCTTTAATGTTTTCTTCTATTTGTGTATCTAAGAACAAATTCAATATAATTTAACCAGTCAAAGAGTTGGTTTGCCCATACTTATGGATGCATGAATTTATATTTTTTTTCTTAGATGTTCTTGTTTGGTTCTACTGAAAGAATAGAATAATAGGGAGATTTAGTGATTAGCCCTGTCCCCTAAGTTCCCTTTCCAATAGTTAGTCTTTCTAAGATCCCTTTGAGTTGAATGCCAAAAGAAGAGAAGGTTAAAAGTCTTTCTATGATCTTAGACTTCAGTCTGTGTTTAAACTTAAGTGTTTTCTACTGTCTGAAAGTAGTCAGGAGGGCTGCTAGATTGTTGTCTTCAGAGTTAGCCTCATTAGGAATATTGATCAAAGAGGTATAAGTTATGCCCTGTCCCTTGACTTAATCTGAGGTGGTCACCTTGGAAGGTCTTCATGTTTATTCCCATCCACTTCCTTAATTTTTCATCCCATTTAATCATCTTAAGAGATCCTCTGTTTTAGATGACTAGCCCTTTGAAAGCCTTGGATATTTGAATTGTAGGTAAACCCTTTTATGACGCCATTGCCCAATGGACTTGTATTCTCTTTGAATTATCTCCTCATTGTCAAAAACCCTTCTCTACTCATTCATTTACATTTCATTTAACCCTTCTTTCATATTCCCAACCAAAAAAACAAAACAAAAACCCTTGTGCCTTATAACTAGCCTAACACCTTAAATTGAACATCAAAGATATACATTTCTTTACCTTTATAGAGAGATCCCTCTCTGGATCTAGGAGGGCTAGATCCTGAGATCCCAAAGTGGTTTGATGTTTTCTTTTCATTTGGTATTTCCAAATGTACCAAATCACAGGAACCCCAACATAGGAAACGAATAAGCATGACGTTCATTTGCAGTTAGCCCAGTACTGCTGGTGGGGTGCAATGTATCCATATTTTTCTAGAGGTTTCGAAACTCAACCCGCATGGCATCGATTGTAACATTTTGTTGTGATTCTAGAGCTTCCCACTGATCCTATGTAGCCAGAGTAATTGCGTTCGTAATTTTCTCGAGATCACCATCAGTCAGCATGATCGTTGCGTCATATTCCGGGCGTTGGGTGCGCTTCTTTTGCCAGGGACCCTTTTCAAGCTCCCGGTGCCGCTTCGTACCCCAGGGGGATGTAGTATTCTTGTTAGTCATCCCTTTCATTCACAGGACTAGCTGCGAGTCGGCCGTGTCAGCTCTTACAGTGATCTGTGACAGTTGCGTAACCTCCTTCGTGGCGACTTCCGAGCCCGTCCGACTGGATCCTGCAACCATCACAGGTTTGGAAGGGGCATTAACTTCCATCATATAGCTTTGATGCCAATGCATACAGGGTTCGAAGTGAATTATCCCTGCAGGGAGCCAGAGGGAAATTAGATTATCAATTTCGGTGTCCCCAGACCACCTCAACGTAATGACTGCAGGCTTGGACTGGTAAGCACCGAAGCATCTGCATGGTTAGGGGTTGCCATACTAACGTAAGGAGGGGATCCTAAATTTTGAGATTCGCAGGCAGCAGAAGTGGGTTGATTGGGTATGAACAAAATGCTAAAGGTCCAGAAAATCATGCAGCAGAATAATACATGCATAGTACATAGATGATATGGAACCTTGGTTGGAGTTATCCTTTCTCCCTTGTAGTGACTGTGGCTGTCTAGTGGTAAGGTGAATCTTACTTGGAACTTACCATCAAGCAAATGGTAAAAAATCACAAGAAATTTCCTCATTAATTGCCAGCCGCCTGTTTTCTGTAACGGTAATATTCCCTTTTTACCAGAGTTCAGTGTTCTGACTGTCATCGTTCACACCCTATGGCCTTCCCATAGATCTAATGAACTTGGATGATGCATTCGTGCTTCTTGCACGTCCTTAATTATAGCAAAAGTAGGGTGTGTTGTAATGCGATTCAGGTGCAGCCTAAAAAACTTGGAAATCGTGTGTATCCTGTCCAGTTCTGAGTTTGGAATAGTTCGGGGATCATCCTTTCCTTTCATTGGGCTGAGGATGCAATATTCAACCATGTGTGGTACCTAAGTTCCCCATGATTTTGATGCGATGTACAGGCATGGTCTACCCTGGGTCAAGGCGTTAGTGTTTTGCAGAGCTGCGTCGAGCACTCCTATGCCATCCACCATCCTAAATGTTCACAGAAACTCATCCCGCGAAGTCTCCCAATGGCAAGTGTGCTGATGTAGCTCCGCATATACATACCATGTAGCTATACGTAGTCTTAGAGCATGGATAAATAGGTGTACCCATTCTTTTGAGGTTCTGTCGCACCACTGTGTTTCCCATGCGAGAAAATATTTGCGTGGATCTTCTGACCCAAGGAACTTTTTGATCTGTCTCATAGCTAGAGCTTCAAATTTTAGGATCATCTTATCCCAGCATTCCTTCCAATTGCGGAATTCCTTCCCATGCGTATCCCACTAGCTGTAATATCCCAAAACAGGGATTTTCTACAACAAATAGAATATCTAAAGATATTGTAAAGTTGGAGCTTCAGAAAATCATGATCTTGGAAATGTAAATCAGCTAATTAGATGTAAAATAACATCTCATCAACAAATGAGTGGATGTCAGCAAGAATATGGCCTACACACTCCTTCCCAAGTGGGGAAATGCAACAATATATGGCATAAAATGGCTGTCTTCAGAAAATAACATTATATATGTGAGGAATGGGACTTGGATCCCTTAGAATACATCATACAAAACTCACATACAAAATTAGAGCTGAAAAAAATCACTCTAGCCAACATAAATAGATCTCCCCAAGTCAATATGAGTCAAATAAGCCCAAACCCCATAGCTTAACTCATGCAGAAAAAAATGAAGCAAGTAAAATGTTATTTTTAAGAGGGTTTATGCAGAAAATAATGATAAATAATATATCTGGAGGTTACAATCATCCAATGGCTGAGAAAATGGAGATTTCTTCCTTTTTATACAAAATAGGATCAACCCGGCAAGGGTTTCATGAGAGTACAATGTATAAAAATGCATATTTGCAGATTTGGATTTGAAAAATGTAGTTTTACTATAGCACTGAATAAATATGTCTGAAATATACAAATGACAGAAGAATAATGAAGTACATAGCTTTCCGCGAGAAGGGTTGGCCCCCACAAGCAAGGGTTCAAACCCTGCTACTGTAGCACTCTGGAAAACGACGCAGTTTTCTTAGAGAACTGTGTTGTAAATGATGGTAGATGCTTGGGTCACATGCCAAGATGTCCAATATGTTTAGAAACCTTCTGTACAGATCTTGCAAAGAGAGGGAGGCTCCCTCCTCCGAAGATAAGCTTAGAAAATGGGTGTTGTGACCTTCCCACTGCAACGCCCTGAAACACAGTGTTTCCTGATACAAGAGTAACGATGTATATGAAGGAGGATGCTTGGCCTCAAGCCTAGATGTGGAAAATTTCTGAAAAATGCTCCTCCAAGAGATCACTCAAGGTAGGAGAAGGAATCCCTAAGCAAGAATGTGTTGTGCTAAACAACACTGCAACTCTACTAAACAGCAAGAGGATGCCAAATAGTCTAAACAGAAAAAAATCAATAATATCCAAGCTAACCTGAAATGTTTGCTATATTCCTCCTTATAAGGTTTGTGAGCCTCCTCACCTTGGGTCCCACCTATTAGGCTTTCCAACACCATGTGAAAATTTTCCCTCCAAAACTGCATTGTAGCTCTATCAAGAATGCTCCTCCATATTGTGCTATTGACTTGTTCAACTTGACTGAATCAACAAGATTCCTGTTCATACATGGAAAGTGAAAAATATAGCCACTAAGATATCCCCCTTTTCACATCAAGATGGATTTTATGCTAATACAAGATAAGTATGGGCCTCTTTCCCCCATTTATTCACCTACTAAGTACATGAAACAAAATTTAATATTCCCATTAGCTGCATGCTAATTTTAGGAATATTACAGTCCTCCCCTCCCAAATTTTGCTTGTCCTCAAGAAACTACAAGGATAGAATTGGAAAGTCTCCTCCTCTCCTGTATCATCCTCATATGATGTGCTCTTCAAAAGAATAATATGTTGTCTCAAAAATGGAAATCCATAGTGTCTCTCTCAAGCATACAAGTTAGCATTTGGTATACATCCCAAATGTCTATCATCATGCAAAATTAAAGTACTCAAGGAGACAACTATGTGTTTTCTAGAGGTCCTCTCAAGGCATGGAGTTTGAAATGCATGGGAAATTCTCATTCCCAAGTGAAACTTCCACCCCCAAGCTATCATCCATATGAAATGAGTTACCCTCCAACATGGCAAATCATGCACAATCCCCTCCACCTTTGGCTCCTAAAGTGTAGGTGGGCTAAATAAATGAACATGATAGGCAAGAGGGCCTATCCCACACTGTCCACCTCTCCACTTATGATAAGTGTAGAGAGCATGCTGATCTTGGGTTGCAACATGATTGCCCTCATATGGCAAGAAGAAGATTGAGTCTCCAAGGGCCCTCTCTCCAAAGTCATGAGTCATGCCAACCCAAACCATTCCATACAAGATTAATGGCACATCATCACCATATGGCATCCAAATCAGAAAAATGTTGAATGTTTTGTGCAATTTTGGATGGTACAAATGGTTTTCCAAGTGGATGTTGTGCAATCTCCCCAACTGCTGTTTGAGAATATCATGTGGCAAGTGTTTTTTCAATGAGTTACAAGCTGTGCATGTTTTCTCCTCCACCATGGGGTAGTAAGAAAAAATGAATATCAGTTGTACATGGTCAAAATAACAATGTACTTGCCCAAAATAATGTATATATGGGCTACTAGCATTACAAATATTGGCCCTAAAGTGACCATGAAACCCAAAAAGACTCTTGCTCTCTTGTGGAGAAATGCATTGTTCATATATGGTGAGAAGATATAAATACTCAATGGAGTAATAAATAAGTACAGAAATGCATTTCTTACCATACATAAGGAGTAGGCTGAAAGTGAGGTCCATGGATGAGTCCTCCCATGATAATCTCCTCATAAACATCTGCAAGAAGAAGGGATACATTCTCTCCTTGGAATACTCCATCAATAACAACATACTCCTATGTGACAGTGCTGTAGGCCTTTGTAATAAGGCTCCATGACTCCTCCCTTTGAAATTCCATATGCCAAAGCCATCCACCATCATGCTACTATGTGAGAAGATCTTCTTCCTACATGGAAGTCTCTCATGATCCTTTAATGCTGAAGGGTAGCCTCCTTTCACCTTGAATGTGCCTTCCTCCTCTCTGGAAATATCATGAAAGGTATGGGAAGATTTCTGCCCATACTCTCCCAAGTGTAACCACAGCAACAAAAACTCTTGCTGCTCTCTCATCTCTCCCTCATATAAGCCATAGAGTAAGATCACGATGGTTGTCTTGTATGATGCCCCATACAAACAAGTTTTCTGCTGCTCTATCATATGGGTGCCATGCCATGCCTCCATCCACCACATACCTCTTGACAAAGGGTATGATTCAAGATGGCCAAAATATCTCAAGAGTAGCCAATGTAGCTTTTCTTCTTACTGCCTTGTGTCATAAATCTGCAAGTGGCTCACCAACCTCTTGCTCTCCATCCACCTCCATTCATCAAAATGTGGAAGCCTCCAATCATTCTCCCCCTTGGTATCTTCCCAATGAAGACTACCAATCTCCCAATGTAGCTCTTTCTCCTTACACCTCATGGGAAGTTGAGATGTAACCCCTTGGAGATCTCCTAGAGAAGACCTCTCATCAATAATACTTTTGAATCAAAAGGAATCCAAGTGTGTTGAAGGTAAAACATCATCAGAAAGTGGCACAACACTCAACATGCCCTCCACAATCTTGCACCCCAACTCCTCATGTTGCATGCAACTCAAATAAGGTGAAAAGGAATGAATGTTTATCCCCTCTTGGATCAATGCCAAGTTGCACAATGTTGTGCAAGCTTGTTGCTCCACATCAATACTGTGTTTTGATCCTTGACCATGCGGAGACAATTCCCCAAGATTTTCCCTAAGATTTCCTGAAAGGATAAAAGATGGAAATCCATGCATATCTTGGTGATTCCTGGGAACACGTTGTGTGGCTGCAAGAGTTCCTTCCTCCATTGTGTTGGCTGACCCAACTACTGCTATAGATGGCTGCCCCTCCATGATTGTGACAGTGCTGGTACAAGGCTCCTCAAGTGGAGAAGAGGAATCCTCCTTCTCTGATATTCTACTGTCAAATATTCTGATTACCCGGTGAGTGAAATCTATAAAAGTGGAAACTTGCATTACTCACATGGCTGAACCACCAGGTGTTGGCCTTGCCCTCCAAGTGTAGTGCTGAGATCTCCACAACCTCTTTTTCCACTACTGGATGTAGTAGGAAAAATGCTTCTAACTTCATCACCCAATATTTTTCTATACATAAGGGTGATCCATCAAAGGTATACAATAGGAATATATTTCCCCTTATCATCCTTTTTCTGCATGGCCTTCTTCCTTCTCTCAGTTGGATAAACTGAGGAAGATCTAGGGTCTCTTTGGAAGCCTTAGGTTGGCACTTGTACTCTGCCAAATACCCACTCAGGATCTCATGTTCTAAGTGGTCTTCTTGCTCTCAACTTCCTCTATGAGAATAGGAAGTGCATAGATCTTCTTATTCCTCTTGAAACCTTCTAGAGGTCTCACTGAAACTTTCTCCTTCTTGAAACCCTCTTGGAGTTTCATTTCATATTTCTTCTTTCCTCTTAGATCTGAAAATTGATGAGAGTAATCTCATCCTCTCCATAATTTTTTTCTCCTCTTCTTATCTTTTGATTGGATTTGAAATCCATAGGCTGAGCCAAGATGGCAGCTTTGATACCACTGTAATATTCCAAAACAGGGATTTTCTACAACAAATAGAATATCTAAAGATATTCTAAAGTTGGAGCTTCAAAAAATCATGAGCTTGGAAATTTAAATCAGCTCATTAGATGTAAAATAACATATCATCATCAAATGAGTGAATGTGAGCAAGAATATGGCCTACACACTCCTTCCCAAGAGAGGAAATGCAGCAATATAGGGCATAAACTGGTTGTCTTTAGAAAATAACGATATATATGTGAGGAATGGGACTTGGGTCCCTTATAATACATCATAAAAAACTCACATACATAATTAGAGTTGAAACAGATCACTCTAGCCAACATAAACAGATCTCCCCAAGTCAATATGACTCAAATAAGCCCAAACCCCATAGCTTAACTCATGCAGAAAGAACTGAAGCAAGTACATCATTATTTTTAGGAGGGTTTATGAAGAAAATAATGATAAATAATAGATCTAGAGGTTAAAATCATCCAATGGCTGAGAAAATGGATATTTCTGAATTTTTATACAAAATAGGATCAACCCGGCAAGCATTTCATGAGGGTACAATGTATAAAAATGTAGATCTACAGATATGGATCTAAAAAATGCAGTTGTACTGCAACACTAAATAAATCTGGCTGAAATATACAAATGACAGAAGAATAATGAAGTACATAGATTTCTGGGAGAAGGTTTGGCCCTTCCTCCAAGGGACAAGCTCACAAGCAAGGGTTCAAACCCTGCTACTGCAGCACTCTGGGAAATGACGCAGTCTCCTCAAAGAAATGCACTGTAAATGATGGGAGATTCTTGGGTCACATGCGAAGATGTCAAATATGCTCAGAAACGTCATGTACAGATCTTGAAAAGAGAGGGAGGCTCCCTCCTCTGAAAGATAAGCTCAGAAAGTGGGTGTTGTGACCTTCCCACTGCAACACCCTGCAACAAAGCATTTCCTACTACAAGAGTAACGTTGTAGCTGAAGGAGGATGCTTGGCCTCAAGCCTAGATGTGGAAAATTGTGTTGAACCCTTAGTTAAAATGAGAGGGGGGGGGTGAATCAGTTTAACACATTCATGGACTTTCAAAACTTTCCTTTAAACTTATTTACACCTTCATTTCATGATCAACATATTACATAATGTAAAAAAAATATTAATATGTGAGAAAAAAGTGTTAAGAAGATTAGATAAACCATATCAACACATAAACATCATACACATAGATAACATATATAAGTGGAAACCCAAAAGGGAGAAAACCACATCTTATTATTGTTGTGATGCAAAGGCAAGGTCCAACTCCCTCTCACCACTGATTTTATGTAGGCTCCAATCCATAGGAGGATCCTACCTCAATTCTGCAAGCTACAACCTGCAAGGAAGCTCCAACTCCCATCTATTTTCTGCAGGCTACAACCTATAGGAGGCAGCTACCTCAGCCAGCTACAATTGACATCTATCAAGCTATAACTTGATATGGAAGTACCAACTTCCTCACTCTTTCATAACAAAAAACACTTGCTGATTTACCTGGATATCAGCTCTGTTCTGTTCCTTCTTCAATGTTGTCCACCAGCCTTCATATCTACCTTAAATCATCTCTTAATCTTCACAGCTTTCTATCTATTCCTCCTTCTTCTTACCCTCTCTGCCTCATTTATCCATTCTCTAACCTCTCTATGCATATGTTGGTAACATTATTTACGGAGATTACCTCATAAATGTTTGCATTCCACAGGGAATTTGAAATGAATAGCCATGACTCTTTTCCTTCCACCTTCTCATTTCTTTCCTAGCACATTCAGAAAAATATAACAATATGTATACATTTCAATATTACAGTGGGGTATTTCTTTGCCTACAGAGACTTGCCTTTGCATCACATATAATAAAAATAATTTTAAATCATTTACATTCACATTTATAGTTACATAAATCAATTTCACTCAGCCCTTTTTCAGCCCTTGGCTTGCTGTGCATTTGTATTTTCTGCTACTGTCACTATATTTTTCAGTTTCTGCTGTTATATTGTGATTGTTCTTGATGGTGGGTCACCCTACCAAACCCGCATTCTCACTCTCATGCATATAAAATGCATCCCAAAATTTAACCCAAGCTATTTCCAAATCTGGGCAATTATTAATAATAATATGTGGAAGCTACTTTTCTGTTCTTAACACTATGGTCAGAACCCAACAGTCAAATAACATTGGTCTTCATATACAGAAGCTGATTTTAATTCTCTATGGTTAAAAACCATAGTCAATTCCATTTCATGAATATTAAACATTCGACTTTGCTATCATTCAATGCAAGTCTCGGCCCTCACACACACACACAGATATATATATATATATATATATATATATATATACAACATACAAATATTCCTTTTGTCTTACAATCCCGATTTTGGATAAAACCCAAACACTATATAATAGAGTTTGGTCCACACTAATAATTTGTAGATGTAAATGCATTTTAAACGCTTCCACTGTCCCAAATGCAATTAAACATTTCTGCTTCATAATCGTCGACTTTGTTAAACCAACGCACTAATGCATATATCAACAGGGACTTTTGGGCCCACAACTTAGTTAACGTAACTTACTTTATCGTTCCTGCAACTTTACTTGCAATCCAACGATCAACCTGCTCTCGTGCTCCAACAATACTTTGGGCGCACATCCGAGGGCTATCGCGCAGCGATGGCTTACAAACTTTAACCCTCAACTTCACACCATAATTTCAAGCCCACACCCTTATTCAACGCATATCATAACTCTTCATATTATATGTTGACCCATGTAACATATGACAAACCAAAGATAAAACTCTTGCTTTACACACTCATACCAATCAACCTTCCGATTTTGAATAAAAACCAAGCACCTGCAACCATATTAACATTTCAAATATTAGTTTAATGTTTGGTCTGGTCCCACAACACATTCATACACATAAAATTTTCAAACATACCTTGGTTTGTCAACTCGAATGCTGATATATTAGCCGGTCCCATAGCAACTTAACATACCTTTGCGCTAACCTTCATGCACCTTCCAACGTGATTGATGTTGGATCATTTGATCCAAACATCTGACGAATATCGCGCAATAAAATTGCATGTGCCTTAGACTTCAAAAATTGCGCGATATAAATGGTTTCCAAATAACACTTATTGCCACGTGTCCAGGGATGGCATATATCGCGTTTTTTTGAGGAATTCCACTTACCACTTAAGAGGTTGCACGAGACCACTCTTGGTTTCTTCCAAACTACTTTCACTGTTTGGTTTTATTTCTCGACTCAAGGTTCTGCCAATTCTTTAGCGCCTTTACTATATATATAACTCTACCCTCGCTCTTCTTATTCACCCTTCACCACAGTTCCATTGACGCACTATTCCAATGTTCTTGGTTCTACACAAATGCATTCTTCATTCTGCCATTTGACTGATGGATCTACCTTACCCATGATTCTAGCATTGCTACTAACGCTCCTTCATTCATTAGATCTCTGCATTGGGGCTTCATACGAACAGAGTTCACTGTAATTTAAACACGTTCGATTGCAAAATTTAAACTCTGATTGCATGGGAGCCAGACTCCACCTGATCTCATATCAGAACGCAGATTCAACATAGAATTAAACACATCGCTTGTGTCCTCCATAAAAAGGACCCAAAAATTCATCAATTCTATTTAACCCTTCACACAGGACTAACGCATCCAATATTTAGTGTTCAACGAATTTCTAGATTGTGGTTTAAATATAAGAATCGATTATGTGAATCGAATACACCAATCCCTTACACAGATGCTGGTATATGTTCAAATATCGAACGCTGTATTGAAAGTTAATATAACCCTGATATATTCAAATGTCGAGTTCTACAACGGAACCTCAAATTCGACCTTGTGTCATCAACCCTTGAAGTGGTCGATGTCTGCAATCTTTAAAAATTGCAACTTCAATTAGTCCTTCTAGATATGTATGTAAAAACCCTAATTAACCCGTATCATTCAGCTCGACCACAACATTAAGCTTATTTTGACAATTTCATCAATTCCCAACTATATGCATAGTATGATCTCATAATCCTATTACAGAGTTACCTCATACTTTCTTATCGAAACCAAGCATATTCACATAGAAATTAAGTCAATCAAAACATATACACTCAAGAACAATTTCCTTCATTCATACATGAATTCAAACGCAAGAGCATTTACTTACAAACTTCTTGTCTGACTAGATCTTCAAAATAGAATGGCCCTTCTACAACTGCTCGTAGGCTTATAGGAACAAACCCTTGTTTGCCCAAATCTGAAACACTCACACACTCTGTAGCTCTGAATAGCTCTTCTACTTCAATTCACTGCCTTTGCTGCCTTTGTTTCTTGTCTAATGATGCTCCTTGCTTCTCTTTTTCTATCTTTGTTGCCTCTGCTTCTTTCTCTGCTTCATTTTTTTCCTTTGATGTCTCTACTGCCTCTCTACCTTGGTTGCTATTGTTCCTTTGTGCTCCTTTTTCTTGATGATAATTCAGTGCTAATCCTGTCTTCTCCTTTGCCTTATTGCTGGTTCTTCTTTGCTCTTTTGCCTTAGTGATAGTTCAGGTGCTACTCCTGTCTTCTCCTTTGCCATCAATGATAATATTTCCAGTAGTCTCCCCCTTTGGCATTGATGGCAATACTCCACCAATACTCCAATGCTTCCTCCAAGTCTTCCTCCCCCTTTCATTCTGAAAGGTGTGTTTTGTCTTCCTCTGCCTATCTTATTTTGCTTGATTTTCCTCCCCCTTTGACATCAATGGAAAATGGTTGCAAATCTCTCAGTGTAGATTCTATCTTTGCATTTC
This sequence comes from Pinus albicaulis, assembly GCA_034641835.2. Taxonomy (NCBI): domain Eukaryota; kingdom Viridiplantae; phylum Streptophyta; class Pinopsida; order Pinales; family Pinaceae; genus Pinus; species Pinus albicaulis. The sequence continues at coordinate 2,037,110,250 of CM076575.1, forward strand.
CTCTCTTTGAGTTGTGTTTAGGCCCTTCTTCTTTTGACTTTATACCTTGCTGCTCCAGACTGGTGTACACGAGCTGTTGAGAGAACACTTTTGAGAATTATTGAACTTGTATATACACTGTAAGTTGATACCATCCCAAAGCACAGATTCCTTGCACTTGTCTAGAGTGTAGGTGATGATAGAAAAACAATATATAATCAGACTTATATAATCAAAGATGCATCATTGGAACAAAACTAAAATACTGAGAATGATTCAAATATACTTCAGTCTCTAGTATGTGTTGAGCCCCAAAGATGTCCTTTCCCTTCACCAAATTTCACTTCATTTCCTTTGTCCCTTATCAATTACATGGTTAAATGGTCAATAATATTTATTAAAGTCACTTTAGGAATGTATAAAATGACTAACTTGCTATATTTTCATGGTTTTGTTGTTGTAGTAATTTTTTACTAGACTCAGCTACAGAATGCAGCCATTCTGTAGCCAGTCGCCTATTCTGTAGCTATCTTCATGTTCTCACAGGTTACATGTGTCACTTCAAGGAAAAACACATATGGTTGAATTCCACAACACTCCCACATCATTTATTTCTCTCTACGAAGTCTGAGCAAGAAGTTATAGGTGGTTATGCACGTGGAAGAGATCAAAGCCAAGAAGTAGATTCCTACCAGGACAGGGACTCTACAGATGTCTCCAACAAAGTACGAGGCTTCCATAAGAGTTCTAATTTGATTTTGATTTAAAAAGACACTTGTTCATGTTTCTTCTCAAGGGTAGTTATGTATTTATTTTATAAGAATGACTTGGAAGACCGAGAGACAGCTAGCTAGATTGATGTTTTGTTGCTAGATCTCAAAAGACCATAATACTCTGTTTTTGAAATACTTTTCCTTTAATGAAATAAGTACCGCTTTATTGCAAGATCTGAGGCAATCTTAAGGAGATTTGTATGTTAATCTGGTGGTAGAGGGCCCCTACTGCCTGAGAAGCTCTGTGCACATTGTTTAGATAAGTAACTTTAGCCTTGTTGCATTCCTAGCTTAAGCAATTTTCTGAACTTTGTGTTTTATACTCACTTGCATTGGATGCTACAACCAGTCTTATTCTTACGAATTGTTCCAAAATATCACTAACATTGAATGAGATATAATTGTAGTATTCTAGGAATTAGTTGCATTTTTATGAACTTTACGTTTTTGTGTCAATTACATCAATTGTTACAGCTAGTCTTGTTCTTACGAATTATTCCAAAATATCACTAACACTAAATGAGACTTAGCTGTGGTGTTTTAGAGCTTAGTTGCGTTTTTTGAACTTTATGTTTTTATGCTCATTTACATCACATGTTACAGCCATTCTTGTTCTATGAATCGTTCCAAAATACCACTAACACCGAATGAGACAGAGCTGTAGTATTTCAGTGATTAGTTGCATTTTAATTTAGTTTTAAAACTCCGAAGGTTAATGGAACTCTAGTTCCATTCTGTTCACTATATTTCAAGTTTGAATGATTGCATTCTAGTTCAGTTTTATCCATTATATTTTTAGTTTTATTAGTCAGTTGTATTCTAGTTGTTAAGTTAGACTTGATGGCCTTCATTATTTACAAAACCACTCCTGTTCTTAATTTCTACTAATACATCATCATCATAGGAACAAGAATTGGTAATGTCATTTTGAAGTCTTGACTGTTCTACAACTTCTCATAAATTCACAAACTGCCTCTTTTCCAAAGCTATTCCAAAAGATTTCTAATTCTTGAATGAGGTTTAACAGTGATATTTTGAGTTGTGGAATGGATTAATTTTGATGTCATAGGTTAATTTAGAGTAGAATTCTTCACTAGGTTGCAGACTATCTTTTTCCAAATGTGTTCCAACAAATTTCTAGCCATGGACGAGATTTTCTCTGTGATATTGTAGATTGTTGTTTACTTAGAAGAACCTCATTACATTAAACTTATCCTTTTCTCAAATTATTCCAACATATTTCTGATGAATGAATTGGACTAAGTTCATGTTATGAGTTATTGAGTTCATGCTATGAGATATTTTTCTTGTTAAAGTATTGCATTTTCTGTTCTCAAGTACCATACATAGTTTAGAATAGGTTTTGCTCTGTTTTAGTGTGACCAACAAATTCTCTTTACCAAAACTTAGATCTTTTTCTTTTAGAATAAAAACACAAAATCAAAAAAATTAGAAAAACACTAAACACAACGTAGTCAGAAACAGATACCTAGGCACATACAGTGCACTTCACTTCAACAGTTTACTAGCCCTGGTTGACAATTTATGACATCAATTTAGGAACACTAAGTTGAGCATAAATTTTGGCACCGTTGCCGGGGAAGTGTAACTAGGTAGCCTTGTTTCTTACCTCCCAAAAAAAATGACATGCGTAGAGAAAGAGACTCAAGGGGTAGATTCATAAGAAGCAGAAGCTTGATTCCTAGAACACCACTTGTTTCACCAAGACCAAGAGCCAGTACACCTCCAACTCAAACCCACATTCCATCCTTTACTGATCCTAGACTTCTAGAGAACTTAATATCAGATATTCCATTAGAAAGACCTTCCACTTTATCCACTGAACCTGTCTTAGAAGAAGATCCTGAGACCCCTGCTGGGGACATAAACTTTTCAACTTCCACAAAAGAATCAACTATGGCAGAAGAGGGGGAGGAGGAGTCTTTAATGGAGAACACACACTATTTGGAGGGGGTAGAGGTAGAGGTAGAGGAGAAGGAGGTATAGGTGCAGAAGGAGAAGGAGGCAGAGGAAGAGGTAAAAGAGAAATGGGAAGCTCTTTTGGGTTTCCTATAGTAGATGAAGAAACCAATGCAACTATGAAAAAAATTTCACCCTATGTCCTTCCAAACTTTATGGACTCAAAACTGAAGACCCTGAAACCTTCCTTTTTGAATTTGAAGTCCTATGTAGAACCTATGACTACTTACAAGATGCTTAAAAACTTAAACTATTCCCTTCAACATTGAAAGGAGCAGCATTAAAATGGTTTATGAGTTTGATCAACAGTTCTATTAGGAGATGGGAAGACATGAAACAAGCATTTCTAGAGAGGTATTTGGATTACTGCATGCCAGTCAACCATAAGGAGGAAGTGTTTAAAATGTTACAAAAAGAGGATGAAAATTTGGAAGATTTGTTGGAGAGGTTTAACTATAACATCAAGAGGGAAAAAATGGAAAAATTAGATTAAGACACTTTGAAAGCTCTCTTATTAAAGAAAATTAGGGATGAATGGTTAGATATCCTTAACATGATGGGAAAAGGGGATATATCTCAACTCACATTACCTGAATAGATGAATTATGTATCAACCTTTCAAGAGGGAAATCTAAAAATGTAAAAGGACCAAGAGACCCTGCTCTTGCAAGGGCAAGTAAATCTACTTTTGGGACAGTAAGTAGGGCCGAAATAGGACATATGCTTGATGAATTCAAATTTGATATTTTGGGGAGTCTTAGTGAACAAATAGACACCCTTAAGTTGCAAAACAAGCAGAAAACTGAATCTGATGCCTTAGAAATCTTTTGTCCCAAATGTAGAAAGAAGCATGCCTTGAGAGAGTGCCCTTTGGATGCAAAATTAGTAGAGACCTGTGTAATTTGTTCAGAAAAACATGAGACCAAGAGTTGTCCTTCACTTCTTGGTCTTAAAGATGTCTTTCAAGAAGAAACCTCTACAAATTCCATAGAATCTCTCAATTTTGTCTCTAGAAGGCCGTGGCAAGGACCTCAAACACAAGGATTCCATGATCAGATGTATAATCAACCCCCACCAAATTGGAATTCTTGGCAGCAACCTTGGCCCCAATTCCAAAATAAATCTAAAACTTGGGCACAAGGAGCACAAAATACCTATGGAAGATACTCTCAGTACTATCAATATCCATCATATCCACATTTCCCTCCTCAATAGAATTTTCAACAAAATCCTCAAAATCCACCACTTCCATTACCATTTCCTCAAAAAACAAATCACTTGCCTGCCCAACCCATACCAAACCCCAACAATAAAAATCCTCAGAATACATACATGATAGAAGGCCAACAGTTTCCAACTTATTTGATTACTCCTTTAGACCTTAGTGATGTTCAACTTAGGTTTGGAAGAATAATTGAAAAGAAGAAACCTTCTGTAATCATACAAGAGAAAAACAACTCTGAGGAAGATTCTATACTGGTGAATAAAATTCTTGAAGAGAACACACCTTTCCAAGACCTAAACATTGAAAAATCAAAACAAAAAGAACCAATAATTTCAACTCCTATATTAGGACAGCCATCAACATCCACTTCTACACCTCCCTTTCCAGAAAGATTACAAATTGATAGAGGTGTAGAAAAACAAATTATGGTGCCTAATTATGATTTCCTAGATGAGCTGAGAAATGTTTGTATTAAGATCCCATTATTACAAGCTATCAAGGAAATTCCAATCTTACCAAAGACAATAAAGGAGTTGAGCATGAAGAAAACAGGAAAAAGAATAAGAGAGACAAAGAAAATTCAACTGGCAGGAAAAATAGCAGATATCATGATGGGTAAGATTGCTATTCCAAAGTATCTAGACCCAGGAAATCCAGTTGTCAAAATACACATCAATGGAACTGAGATCCAAAACACACTTATTGATTTAGGAGCAGCAATCAATATCATGAGTAGACAAATCATGGATAAACTAAAACTTCCTAATCTTCTTTTTACACCCACATTATTACAATTAGTAGACAGATCTGTGATTAAACCTGATGGAGTAATAGAAGACATTCCGGTGTCCCTAGATTCTTGGGAGTATCCTGTGGATTTTATGATCCTAAATCCTAAGAGCAATCTAGGAGGGCATCATATTATATTAGGAAGACCTTGGTTAGCTACAGCTAATGCTTTCATTAGTTGTAGATCCGGTGATATGTACATCTCTAATGGTAGTTCAACCATGAAATTTATCTTGTATCCTCCAGCAAAAACAATTACAGAATTAGATGATACTCAATGGATAGAGGATGAAGAAGACTTACAGCCTCTCTTCACAATTTCAGAAATTAGTGAAGATAGCCAGATTTTGAATACCCTAGAAAACTTTGAATCCTCTTCGGAATACAAACATGAAAAATTTCAAGAAGAATCCAACAATGAGTTTTTATCATCAAGACATATGTCTCTCTATTCCATGGATAAATTTGGCAGCTCTACAATTGAGATATTTCTAGGAAAAACTTTAAACATAAACAAGAACCAAGAGAAATCTCAACAAGAAGAGCTAGTCAAGATATTATAGAGACATTCTTCTGCATATGCATGGGAGTACACTGATATAAAAGGGATAAGACCCAATACTTGCACTCATCACATCTACATAGAGGAAAATTGTAAACCAATTAGACAACCTCAAAGACGGATGAATCCAAATCTTAGGGAAATTGTTAAAGAAGAATTACAGAAATTGTTAAATGTCAACTTTATCTATCCCATTTCAGATAGTCAGTGGGTTTCTCCTTTGGTAATTGTGCCAAAAAAAAAAATGGTAAATGAAGGGTATGTATTGACTATCGAGAACTAAACAAAGCTACTCTTAAAGATCATTTTCCCCTACCTTTCATAGATCAGGTGTTAGATACATTAGCTGGAAAAAAGTACTTCTCATTTTTAGATGGGTTCAGTGGTCATAACCAAATTCAAGTAGCACTTGAAGATCAAGACAAAACCAAATTTACCTGTCCTTGGGGTACCTATGCTTATCGAGTATTTCCATTTGGATTATGCAATGCACCTGCAACATTTCAAAGGGCAGTACTAGGAATTTTTTCAGATCTAATACATCATTGTGTAGAGGTATATATGGATGATTTCACAGTGTATGGAAACACATTTGAAGAAGCTTTAGTAAACTTGGAAAAAGTTTTAAAGAGATGTAAAGAATCAAATCTTTTACTAAGTCATGAGAAGTGTTTTATGATGTTTACTGAAGGAATTTTTTTGGGACATCACATTTCAGGGGATGGGATTAGAGTTGATGAGTCAAAATTTGAATTCATCTCTAACTTATCTATTCCAAGTTGTCAAAAATATGTTAGGAGTTTTCTCGGATTTAAAAGATATTATCAAAGGTTTATAGAAAACTTCACCAAGATAACATCTCCACTTTTCAAATTACTTACCAAGGACTATGAATTCAAGTGGAATCCTGATTTCCAGTTAGCCTTTGAAACCCTGAAAACAAAAATCTCTGAAGCACCTATTTTAAGGGGACCTAACTGGAAGTTACCTTTTCATATTTCAACATATGCCTCAGATACAGCTTTAGGAGCAGTATTGGGACAAAAATACCTGATTCCTTATGCCATCTACTATACAAGTAAAAATTTGACTCCTTTAGAGTTAAATTATACTGTAACTAAAAAAGAGTTTTTAGTTGTTGTTCATGCCATAAACAAATTCAGACACTATATAACAGGCTATTAAACTTTTGTTCACACAGATCACTCTGCAGTTAGATATCTAATGAACAAATAAATTACTAATGGCAGATTCATAAGATGGTTATTAATTTTACAATAATTCAACATTACCATTCTAGATAGGCCTGGAAAACAAAACACAGTAGTTGATTTCCTATCTAGACTCCAAGACATCAAAGATAACACTCCAGTTGAAGATCAGTTCCCTGATGAATATCTTTTTGCAATTTCTACTCAGACTCCTTGGTTTGTTGACATTGCTAATTATTTAGTTTCAGGGAAATTTCCTTCAATAATGAATGCAAGAGAAAAAAGAAAGATCATTTATGACAGTGCAAAATATTCATGGGTTGCTAATAAGTTATACAAAACAAATCCAGATTTTATCATTAGAAGATGTGTTCGGGAAGATGAGATGCCTGAGATCCTCAAGGCATGTCATGATGAACCTTGTGGCAGACACTTTGCTGATAAGAGGACAGCTTATAAGGTCCTTCATTTAGGATACTATTGGCCATCCCTTTTTAAAGATGCTAAAGAGCATGTCAAAAGGTGTGATAGTTGCCAAAGGGTAGGGAAACCTTCTCCTTTAGGTGAGATGCCATTGCAGCCTCAGGTACATATTGAACCTTTTGAAAAATGGGCTTTAGATTTGTAGGACCTATTAGTCCTCCATCAAGACAAAATAAATATATATTAGTTTGCACTGATTATGTTACCAAATGGGTAGAAGCCAAGCCATTACTTTCTGCTACTGAAACATTTGTAGTTAATTTTATTTTTGAGGATATTTTTACTCATTTTGGTGTCCCAAGAGAAATTTTTACAGATCAAGGAGCTCAATTCACATCAAGGCTAGTGGAACAAATGATGGAGAGGTACAAAATCAAACACAGAAAATCTACTCCCTATCATCCACAAGAAAATGGTCAAGTGGAATCTACCAATAAAGTCATTGAAGGAATCCTAACAAAGACTGTTCATTTACATAGAAGATATTGGGCAGACAGGCTTCCTGAAGCCTTGTGGGTCTATAGAACTACATGGAGAAGCACAACAGGTCATACTCCCTATGAACTTGTCTATGGAAAACAAGTTTTTTTTCCCATCTAGTTTCAGATTCAAACTTTTAAAATGGAAGTTCAGCTAAGACTTGATCTAACAGAGGCACAAAAGCATAGATTGGAGCAGATTAATGAATTGGATGAGATCAAACAGGGTGCAGTCCAGAAAACAAGTATAGTCCAACAGTAAAGGACTATATGGCATGATAAGTACATCAAGGAAAAGAAGTTCAAAGAAGGTGACTGGGCTCTTGTTTGATTCAAAGTTCAAAGATTTTCAAGGTAAATTCCAAACACATTGGCTTGGGCCATATGAAATTATGAGAATTTTTGAAAATGGAGCAATAAAAATCAGGACAATAGATGAAGAGAAGGTCACTTTTCTTGTAAATGTTCATAGATTGAAGCTGTATCATAAGCCACTTTCAAGAGAAGAATTTGTTAAGAGATTCCAGGAAAACAGTAATGTGAAGTTAATGAAGAAGAATTTTTCTTCTTCATCAACTTAGTTGAATTTTCTGAATTCAAATGAAAAAAAAAAGTATAAACATGAAAACTAATCACTAATTAGCATGTTTATATAGAAAAGATAAAGTGAAAATCAGAATCCTTCTGACACTTTAGCTTTTCAAATTTGTTCTTTTTCTGCAATTAGCTGTCACAAAATCATAAGTATCACTCCATCATGTCTCCATTCATTTATATTTCATTCACTCCATTCATCCATACTTCATTCACTCCATTTCATGGTCCATTTAATTTCCATCTCAGAGTTCTAAATTTGATCTCTTTCTGCAGATTGAGTATTACAAATCACGAGTTGCACACCAATTTTTATGGTTCATTCCACTTCACAATTGTGATTCATTTCATTCCATTACATTTCACTTCGCTCGTGAGCCATTCCACCATATTTCATGATCCATTTCATACAAAATTCCATTCCATGTTTCAAAATTCCTACAGGTACATTCTGCAGCCAGTCAGACATTCTGCATCCAGCTAGACATTCTGCAGCTAAATATCTTGAAGGTAATCATCCAGCAACACTTGTTCAACAGAAAATTGACCCTGCACACCTATGTCAACAAGAAAAATAAAAGGAATTATGAATACTGAAGAATCAATGATTTTCAAAGGAGGAAAAAGCATATCAAAACCACAAAAATTAAAGGAAAGGAAAAGGTAAAGTTGTAAAATTATTATGATGACAGAACATGAAAGTTATAGTATAGTTAAGTCATGTATGATTCAAAAAGTTGTTTTAATTATTCGTGTTGATCATGCCTATTAAAACCAATCATAAAAACTTTGGACAAAGTCCCCTCCACTCCACCATATCAAATCATCATTTAAAACTTAACTGTTAAGTACTGAAGTGACCTAATCAGTCATGTCACTAGGCCAAAGTATTCAGTGATGATTTTGAATTTCTCACGAAATATTTCCACGGTATTTTCTCCCATGATGGCTCTCAAACTCATTAATTCTTGTAAATCACCCTCACTACGTTTCAATCATTCTATAACCTCTTCATATCATCCTTCCGTAGCTAATTCCTACTGCATAAACAGAGAAAGCACCTTTGGGGTAAAAAAAACTCTTCAACGGCCATTTTCACCATGGATAGAAGAGTAGTAAATTGAAGGTTAAGAAGAGAAGCCATGGGTCTCATAGAAGGTCCGAACCAGTCGAAACCAAATACTTGGAGGGTTACCCACAAATCAGAGAAATGCTATAGCAGGCTGGGTGGTTACAATTTTTTGAAAAATTCAATGGTTTTCATAAAGAGGTAACTAAAACATTTGCATGGTTCTTCAATGGAGCAGAAGTCGAAATAGGAGATGTTAAATTCACTATTACAGAAGCTTTCATTGCAGAAGCAGCGAAATTACCCAGGCAAGGAGAGAAATGGTTAAAAAATAGGGAATTTCATAATGAAGCATGGAGGCAAATGCTTAAAACACCAGGTATGGATGTTTCCATTTTTAAGAAGGGCATTCCTAGCTTAGAATTGAAGAATAAATGGCAGAATATGTTGCTCATTTTGAAAAAGTTTATAACTTGTGAGGGAAGGTTTGGTACTTTATATATTTATCATATTTGGATAATGATGCATTTCTTATATGAAGAAGTCAATTTACCCTTTTTCCTACTTCATAGTCTGAAGAGAATGGCCTCTAATGTTCAAAAGAGGGTTCAATTCCTGGAAACCACTTTGTACCACCATGGCCTAGTTAAAATCTTGATTGAACATCATTTGAGAAAGGTGGGAGACAATTGGGATGAGTTTCTAGTGAGGAATCACTTTGAAAAACCCAAGGAATCTCCATCTGAATGCAAACTTACAAGAAGAAGCAGGAGAAGGAAAATTTCCAAAGCTGTTGAAACTAAAATTGGTAAGTCCATACAAGAGGACAGTGAGGAGATAATTTCTGAGAAATTGACTGAAATTAAGAAACAACTTAAAAAGGATAAGATGATAAGAAAGTATGCCAAGGAGAGAGGTGAAGGACCATCTCAACCAAGACGAAGCCATAGGCTTAGAGGTATATTGAAGAAAACAGAGGTTAGACAAATGGGAATTATAAAAATTGAGGATGAAGAGACACCAACTGCTAGATCACCTGAGTACCAGTACGAGGAGGACCTTGATGAAGGAGCTCTGGAGATAGACCCAGCACAACAAAAAATTTATAATTATGTTGAGACATTAGAGAAGAGAGTCTTAGAAAGTAGAGACAGAACTCCTAGCCCACCAGAATCTGCAATTGATATGCTAAGAAGAGATAAATATGAGTTAGAAGTACTCAATAGGCATATCAAGAATGAGAATGACATTTTAAGGGAGCAGGTTAAGCTGAAAAGTGATATGAATATAACTCTCTCTCTACAAATGGAAAAATTGTACAAGGCTAGTGAGAAATTGAAGAAGAAAAACAAAAAGTTGAGCAGGGCACTTATAAATTTGAGATTCAAGTTGGTCATAAAGAAGCCTAGGAGGCCATTGACTATCAGGAAAATCAGAAGAAGGAGCCTAGATGTCCTAGCAAAAGTATTAGAATATATGAGTTGATTGCATGAGGACATGCAAAAAATTTGCAGTGGGGGTATGTTGAGCCCCAAAGATGTCCTTTCCCTTCACCAAATTTCACTTCATTTCCTTTGTCCCTTATCAATTACAGGCTTAAATGGTCAATAGGATTGATTAAAGTCACTTTAGGAATGTATATAATGACTGACTTGCTATATTTTCATGGTTTTTTTGTTGTAGTAATTTTTGACTAGACTCAACTACAGAATGCAACCATTCTGTAGCCAGTCGCCTATTCCGCAGCTATCTTCATGTTCTCACAGGTCATAGGTGTCACTTCAAGGAAAAACACATATGGTTGAATTCCAAAACACTCCCACATCATTTATTTCTCTCTACGAAGTCTGAGCAAGAAGTTACAGGTGGAAGAGATCAAAGCCAAGAAGCAGATTCCTACCAGGACAGGGACTCTACAGATGTCTCCAAAAAAGTATGAGGCTTCCATAAGAGTTCTAATTTGATTTTGATTGAAAAAGACACTTGTTCCTGTTTCTTCTCAAGGGTAGTTATGTATTTATTTTATAAGAATGACTTGGAAGACCGAGAGACAGCTAGCTAGATTGATGTTTTGTTGCTAGATCTCAAAAGACCGTAATACTCTGTTTTTGAAATACTTTTCCTTTAATGAAATAAGCACCTCTTTATTGCAAGACCTGAGGAAATCTTGAGGAGATTTGTACGCTAATCCGGTGGTAGAGGGCCCCTATTACCCGAGAAGCTCTGTGAACATTATTTAGATAAGTAACTTTAGCCTTGTTGCATTCCTAGCTTAAGAAATTTTCTGAACTTTGTGTTTTATACTCACTTGCATTGGATGCTACAGCCAGTCTTATTATTACGAATTGTTCCAAAATATCACTAACATTGAATGAGATATAACTGTAGTATTCTAGGAATTAGTTTCATTTTTCTGAACTTTACGTTTTTGTGCTCAATTACATCAATTGTTACAGCTAGTCTTGTTCTTACGAATTATTCCAAAATATCACTAACATTGAATGAGACTTAGCTGTGGTATTTTAGAGCTTAGTTGTGTTTTCTGAACTTTATGTTTTTATGCTCATTTACATCACATGTTACAGCTAGTCTTGTTCTATGAATTGTTCCAAAATACCACTAACACCGAATGAGACAGAGCTGTACTATTTCAGTGATTAGTTGCATTTTAATTTAGTTGTAAAACTTCGGAGGTTAATGGCACTCTAGTTCAATTTTGTTCACTATATTTCAAGTTTGAATGATTGCATTATAGTTCAGTTTTATCCATTGTATTTTTAGTTTTATTAGTAAGTTGTATTCTAGTTGTTAAGTTAGACTTGATGGCCTTCATTATTTACAAAACCACTCCTGTTCTTAATTTCTACTAATACATCATCATCATAGGAACAAGAATTGATAATGTCATTTTGAAGTCTTGACTGTTCTGCAACTTCTCATAAATTCACAAACTGCCTCTTTTCCAAAGCTATTCCAAAAGATTTGTAATTCTTGAATGAGGTTTAACAGTGATATTTTGAGTTGTGGAATGGATTAATTTCGGTGTCATAGGTTAATTTAGAGTAGAATTATTCACTAGGTTGCAAACTATCTTTTTCCAAATGTGTTCCAACAAATTTCTAGCCATGGACGAGATTTTCTCTGTGATATTGTAGATTGTTTTTTACTTAGAAGAACCTCATTACATTAAACTTATCCTTTTCTCAATTTATTCCAACATATTTCTGATGAATGAATTGGACTGAGTTCATGTTATGAGTTATTGAGTTCATGCTATGAGATATTTTTCTTGTTAAAGTATTGCATTTTCTGTTCTCAAGTGCCATACATAGCTTAGAATATGTTTTGCTCTGTTTTAGTGTGACCAAAAACTTCTCTTTACCAACACTTAGTTCTTTTCCTCTTAGAATAAAAACGCAAAATCAAAAACATTGGAAAAACACTAAACACAACGTAGTGAGAAACAGATACCTAGGCACATATAGTGCATTTCACTTCAACAGTTTACTAGCCTTGGTTGACAATTTATGACATCAATTTAGGAACACTAAGTTGAGCAGTGATCCAGGTGGATAAAACAGGTACAGGTACAAGTGGCCGGAGTAAAAAGATCAAAAATAAAAGTGTTTGAAAGATTCTTGAACTAGGTTCATGTTGTAGATCTCGTCTTTCTGATTCCAACGGCGCAGACGGTACTCAATTCCGAGTCCGTATGAAGAAGTTATAAGCGGTCAAAGTTCCTGGTTGACTTGGTGACTCGACAGCCTTAAAGAGGACACAAATTTGAATTTTCCCGGCCACCGGATTTCGGCAAGCTCAGGCCAGATTCCGGGCGAAATTGTGGCATGGTTAAGATGACTCCTTCGGTCCAAAACCGAATTTTTCAAAACGCGCATTTTGTTTTATTATAACAAAAACATATATAACACTGGGCCGGCAGGCCATGACCCCCGCCGGACCCCACGAATTCGGCAACCAAAACATATCATATATGTTATATATATATCGGAGCCGGTGGGAGTTGAACCCACCACCGGCGGGTCTGTCGGTCCGCCCACGCGGCGGCTCCACATCATGGATCCCAAACCATAATAAACACTCCAATCCACCAGATATAACATATATAAACCGTATGGCGGAGGTGGTTGGGGGCGGGCCGCCCAATGCGGGCCCGGCCCCCCCCCAAAACACTATTATATTGTTTTTTAAACAAAATTGCGTGCATATTTTTGGAGAGGCGGGATTTGATCCCCCTACCTCTCCTTAACAAATCGCCCATTT